>JAIPMN010000276.1:0-50420 GCA_020650975.1 Apostichopus californicus | reverse complement strand
GTATGTTTCAGTTTCTACATAATTGAATAGAAATGCAAGAAATTTATAGCTTGTTTTACATAACCTTTTAAAGGTAACCAGTTAAACGCATTGTTAAAATGTTAATAATCTGAAATTTTGAACTTGGAAGGTCTGACATTATGAATTGGTCCATTGTAAGAAAGTAGGATGAGGCTTTGAACAACTGCACTAAATCATGTTATCTTATTGTGTGGGTCGTGACAAGCAAGGTTGAGCAGTTACATATATTCAAGCTGAGACATTTTCATGTACTTAGCCCAGTGAATAACAAATGTGAAGTTGTGTTGATAGGGAATAAATTACCCAGTATGGCAAAATGATTTGCAGAATGGTCGAAATGCCATGCAAGTACAAAATGTCTGCACAAACTTTGTATGCTTTATTACTCCCTGGTTGACAGACTTGGAGACATAAATGACATTGCCGTGTTCGGCATTGGTCTATGGGTACGATGTGTAAACTTTTTTGGGGTATTACACCACACAGATTGTGGTTCAAGCTTTTCCAAATGCATACACTGTGAAAGATCATCATCGTCGAAATCACAGTATCCCTCTAATGGACTTATATATTCATTGAGCAGTCAAGGTGGTGAGAAGATATTCAGGAATTGGTCAGCAGTTCATAAGCAAAACAAGTATATAATTTGGATGGTGACTGAAATGTACTGGCTACTTTTTTACTAGGTCATTTAGCTTGACTAAATAGTTTTGTATTTCAAATCAAGGCAATTTTTGAAATTGATGCTGTGAATGTGGATGTATGATAACTAGTGTGGATGTCCATGTTGGAATGATTAGCTAATCTCAGTTTAATCTCATTTGAAATGGTGAAAACATTTTGGAGAATATTTTCATCCATTGCTATATTGTTTCTGCAGGCTAGATTGCCTGGGTAGAATGACCTGAGATTGCTGATCCCGTATGAGCATTTCATTTTAAAGTACCACGGTAGTATACTGTACCAAGCTTCTTCAGTTATGTATATATTCAAGCACTTGTCCTTTGACTACTGCTCAGTTCTTATAACTTTTAAAACACAAATTTTAGTATCAATATATATAAATTTTATATCAAAATTTCATACTTGTTCCTGTTTGCTCTATGTTGTTATGTTACGGTTTTGTTCTGTTGAAGAAAGAGTGTTCAAATAATATTATGTGCAATATTTGCTAAGTTAAAATGCATACATTGTTGAGATTTGCCCCTTTCTGGGTATTGAGCTATGTGAAAAATCTACTTCCTTAATGTGGAAACCATAGCTTATGTACAGTAGAAATCTACCCTGTTGCACAACCTGTTCGCAAATTGGATCAGTTAGTAAGACAGTTATTTAAAATGCATTCATATGTTGACAATTTGCAACACTTTCAAGAGATATAATCACATACTGTAGGGCATGGGTTGTAGTTCTAATCTATTGTAATTCATCTGTTTTATGAAGTCTCCAGTTCAGAGTTAATTATGATGATTTTATCTGGTATGGAATTGCAAATGCTATGCAAAATGGTCAAGTTGTTGTACATGCCCAAAGATGTATAATGTTCAGTTTTTTTACACAGAAACCACAACATTTTCTGAGGGATAAAATGCAGAACCTTTAAAACTTCTACAAAAAATTTGGTTGCTAAATTGATATATCCACATTGCCCCCCCCCCCTCCCCCCACCTAAGTATACCTTCAGGACATCTTTGGCGGTGTTGAAAGTGTATTAATCACATGTAAGTATAGGACTGCTTTGTTTGTTATTCCGTGGAACTTAAACTGCCATTTTAAAGTGTTCTAAAAAAGTAATTGGGGATGTCTGAAGTGATCATGTTCAAGATATGATGCTGTTTACTCCCGCTTTTGGTGTGATGTTTAATTCAAAGATGGAAGAATGAGAAAGCGGAGTGAAAAAATGAATCAAATTTGTTTTAGTCTTAGTAATTATTTTCTTTTGAAAGTAGAAGGGTTTTCTGCTACATCCTTGCTAAAGGCCACTCATGTTGCTTCTTATCTTACTTTTAAAACATTGTATTATGTTATCAAATTATGCAGAGAAAAAAATTACCAGGCTGTTATTAACAATTTTGAAGGAGTAAGCAACATTTTTGGCCAGGGATACACATTTTACTAGCTACATTTCTTAACAGTGTATTACTGTAGTCTGTATGTTAGCAAATCATGAAAGAAAGATATGGCAGAGGAGGTTATGAACAAATTTGAAGGAACAAAACACATGTTTTGCAAGGCTACTCATTTGCTCCCTATGTTTTATGTTACAAACTCATGAACAGATACATAACCTGATTGTTATTAACAAATTTTGAAGAGAGCAAAATACACTTTAGTCCTGAAGGTGATTCCAACCAAGGAATTGATACTGTAAGTCCAATACTCTATCTGGACTGAATGTAGCCAATAATTTGGTATAATGTATTCCTGAGGTGACTGTTTGGGATATGTTATTTTAGTTAAATCATTCCTTGCAACTAGCGTTATCTCAATACTAAGAAAGTTACTTCTACTGTACTGTAGTAGTGAGTAATGGTCAAAAGAAGTGTCATTTTACATTCCATTAGTGTTTAACAAAGGAACAAACAATGTGTGTAGGTTTAAATCCGTTGAGGCTGTCTTCTGTTGTATTGATAACAATAGAAGGTATTGTTAGGCTACATTCCTTGTGGTTGAGCCATATTGGAACTATATGTAAACAGGGAAGACTACTGTACCTGTATAGTACCTGAAGTGCGGTTCACCTTTTGAGCAAGTTGTAATGCCAGTTTTAACTGATTTGGTTTGTATGGATAGTAGTGTTAGGAAAACAATGATTCTTCTTCTGTATAATTTTGTTTGTTTGGATAAGTATGTTCCCATGGAAATGTCTGTTTGTTTGTTTTGTGAAGATGATAATGGCACAGTACACACAAGGTAGAAAACTTTGAATGTCAGAGTATGAAAAACTAATGACACTAAAAATAAAAAATAAACATAAATAAATGGAAAAGCACTAAGAGATGGTATGAGAACCTGATGTATGGGACGTTCCACATACTGTACTATGCAAGAATAAAGTTTGGCTCTTAAAATAAAATATAAACTACTGTTTCTGTGTACAAAACTGCTATATGATTTGTATAGCAATATGACCATTTTTGTGTAGCATTTTGCTATATGGTATTATTATTCCCTGTTATAGAACAGAATTATGCAGAGTTGGTGTACATATGTGTACCAAAAAGATACATTTCAGAATGTTACACGTTTCTTAAAGACAGTTGTGGTATTTTATGTTAGTTAAGCCAATTTACGGTGAATGATAATTTATCGGCTACTTGACTACTTCTGCGCGGTAGAAAAAGGGACAGGGTTTGGAAATGTTTTCCGCTAGTTGTAACAAACTTGAGGCTTCTGATATGGTGAATTGTTTGTCATAAAATGTGATAAGAGGCATCTTGTAGTATAGACAGGCAGGTGTATTTATTAAAAGATGGTCTTTACAGCCTCTCTAAACATGTAAACTGAACAAAGCTTTTAGTGTGTTTTTGTCATTGTTATTTACTACTGTTTTGTAGGTACACTGCACGTTTCTTACTGCTTTTATCTATATTGGGGAGCTGTGACAATTACAGTCTTGTCTGGGGTCCGGAAGTAGATAAAAATGTTATTGAGAAGTAGAGTTAATTGTTAGCCTCTAAGGAGAAGAGGGATGAGGAAAGATAATGAGCAAGTTTCCTCTCCTCACCTCTTCAATTGCATTATGAAGTGACCTTTTTTTCACATACATTCAACAATATTACCTAAGGAATGGATAAATGAACATGAAGGAGTTTACAGGGAGAAGGAAACTTCTTTTGTAATAGAATAAAAACTGGAATATTGGGAAACTTTAAAGTTTAAACTGGTGCCATAGGTTGTCTGGAATTGGATACTGTAGTTTCATATACTTTGAAGTTTGATGTACGGTTAGCTATTATTACTTGACATTACATTGTGTTTACCATTGATAATACAGTACTAGCCCGGCCACTGGCATCGACGTTTCATCAGTTGCAGCCTTGTTTTGAGTACAAGCATTCACAAGCTTTGCCAGAAATAACTGAATTGGTGAATCAGAGAAAGCTTTAACTATTCAAAAGAGTTATTTTATAGTTGATATTGTTGGTTCTCAACACGTTCGGCATAGGACAGTACGCAGACCACTCTAAATGTCAAGTTTGACTTACACTTGCAAAATTCTGAGGTTTCCAAGGTTGAAGTTAATTTCCTGTGCTTACCCAAGCAGTGATAATTCTCTTCTTCAATTGGATAATTTTATATAGGGAAGAAATTAAACTGTCAGCCTTGGAAGTCAGTCATGTCACAGTTGGATAAAATAACAACAATCTAAGCACCACCTATTGAAAATAAATTCAAATTATTTTTGTTTACTAGATCACCTCTACTGTACTGCATGCAGTATCATTTGCTTATAGGAAATATTCATAGAAACATTCATAAAACAATTTTTATTCTAAACATCGTTTGCTATTTGATGGTTGGTTGCTGTAAAGTTTTATTCAAATATCCATGGTAACCAAGTAGAGAGCTGTGTTCATAAATGCAGTGTGCATAAATAATGCACTTAAATCATATTAATGTGATTTTGAAATTTCGAGGAAGAAAACCATATTACAATAATAGATTGTTAACTCAGACCTAGATACAAAATACATGTTCGAAAATTTGTTTCATTTAACATCCATCTTGTCATTTTTGCAACTGATGATAAAATGTACACGTTACTGTATGTTCTATGATTTACTGTGATACTGTATATTCATAGAGGACTGGGTCGTAAAGATGTTTCGAATTACTCAGAGCTATGCATAATTGCTTGCTTTTGTTTTTCAGATGATTTTGAGGGTGCATCTAAGTAACAAAGCAGACAATGTCACCGAGATACCAATCAATCCTGAGACAACATGCAAGGATGTTGTGGAGATGTGTAAAGAGCCCGGGGAGGAACACTGTCATTTAGCAGAAAATGTTATGGGAACAGGTGAGTCTGTCATGACTCTTTGATTTGTGTGGTATCTTATTAATTCTTGAAAGTGGCTGAGCACTTCTAACCTATCCCCTCATGACAAATGCACTCCATCTAACATTGTTGCCCAAAGAAGGTCAGTTTTGCTTCCTCTGCTAAAAACTTTATGGTAGGTACAGTACAATAGTACATGTTAAGAAGTTTTCTATTTAAGACAGTAATATGCCTCCATAAGGATGGCGGTAAGATGCTTTCTGAAGTTACGATACGAATGACTACTTTTTAACTTTCTAGCATATTGGGCAATATTGATAACCTTGAACCTGGGTTAAAAAGCCCCTGTTACTGTCATAGAACCAGAACAACTGCATGACATCTGATGTTTAACTTGAGATATAGAGTGCTTACCAGTAACCATCATGTTAGTGTGTGACGGTGTGAGTATTGTCAACTACTAGATATAAAATACGATGTATATGAGTCACTGAAGGTTACACAAATTTTGTAGCTTCAACATACCTGCGACAGGTTTTATATCAATTTGACAAATGCTCTTGTTTGTTTGAAACCACACCTGGCTGAGAAATTTAATTGTTTGAAAAAAGTGCAGTTCCGATTATAAATAAGGTCGCTTTCGGTGAGGTCACCAAGAAACTGTAGCCTTGTAAAGTTCTGTTTATCTCGGATTGACAATACGGAATTATCATTTATGGTGTAGTCAGTGTGTGTATACAGTATTGTAAGTTGGAAGTGCAACAGATAGGTGTAATGCTTGGTAAAGTTTAAGAAGCTGTATATTGTGTTATAAGTTATAGGGCATAACACCTTGATTCTTGCAGGAGGTTACATAGGGCATAACACATTAAGTGATTCTTGGAAAATGGATCAGAAATGGAAATTTATTAGGTATGGTAGCAGGTGCCTCATCTTGATAGGAAACATTAATTGACTGAACTATTGCCATGTACAGTATACATAGGCTGTAGCTACAGTTTCATTTTCTAGATTTCTGTTCTGGATTATAAATAATGCATGTTGTGGAAACACAAAGAATGGTATATATGAAACATATGTCAGGCATATTTGTCATTGGATTCTTTGCCGGAGGCAAAAGGAATCCATGCGATAGTGATGGCCTTGTGTATGTATGTAACACTTGCTTGTAAACATGGTAACTCAAAAAGTTAATGGTGGAACAAATTTTATGGCAAAGAATCACAAGTAGCTGGTTTTTTGGTTTTCAAAACATTATTCTATTTCTTAATTTCTTATATGTCTAATATAATTATAATTTTGTTTAGTTCAGTCTAGATGAAAGAGCTTATATATGTGGCTGTCGATATCTGGAAATGGGAGTGAAGTTCTAATCAGATTCTAAATCCATATTTGTGACTTTAACTTCCATAAAGAAGCTTAAAGAATTGATTGTTGTAAGTTCTAACCAACAAATATAGCTGTTTATTCTTTCAAACGCTTTTATATAAATTTGCTGAATTACTTGTACTTTTCAATTTCGACAGAGAGAGCTGTCGGTGATCAAGAACTCATCAGTAATGTCCTGCAAGAATTGGGACCCAAGCGGAGAGATGTCAGGTTTATTTTTCGACATAATAGTCCTCCAACAGATAGCATAATACAACAAAATGGTGAGTATCTTAGCTGTATACTTGAAACGAGTAAAACTATGGACTTACAGTGCATCATCCCAAGAGAGAGACTGTACACAATGTCTTTGAATGCATGTGCAGTATCTGGTCTGTGTTGGTGTGATAACTGTGCATGCAAGAATGATTGCACTCAGACTACAGGAACAAGTTGACTTTAAACATATTTTCGGGCCTGCTGTGCTATCCTCTGACTTTTCCAATAACCATGGCTTTACGTCAATGAACTTTTCATGCTATTATTCACAAAATGCGTATGTTTTACAATTAATCTTTATTCGGTCTCTAGACGTGAGAGTTGAAAAAATCTTGGAAAAACTTGATAGTTCAGGACTCTAGCTAAGCTTGGTTAAATCCTTGTAAATGTAGTGTGTGGATCCATCAAAATAAGTAGGACCCAGTTGTTTTGGGGTGAATTTTTAAAGGTCATTGTAGGTACATGGTGTATTGATGTGTGTGATGCATTGGCTTGTAAACAAAACTCAAAAAGTGAATAGGTTGAACTTCATCTTTGCCATGTAGATCCACCTAACTTAGTACATGAAATGTGTTTGTGTAGGACAAGGGTCTTTTGAGGTCACCAGAGGTCAAAATCTGGAGAGGAAATAAAATGACCATCCAAATATTCCTTTTGCATGAGTTTCAGGACAAGCTTTCCTTATTCCACCGTCTGGCTTCAAGTTATCATCTTTACATTATAAATGGAATGTAGGTTCATCATAGTGAGTACAAGATCCCCATGCTTCTGTGGGCATCAAAGGTAATCTGAGATCAAACAGAGCGATGAAAGTCTCAAAACTTTGTAAACATGATAACAAAAACACTAAGCTTCATATTTAGTCTGCACTTCTGCAAAAAGTTAGCTATTCACTGAACTCAACAATGGTTAAAACTTGCAATCTTGCCTGCAGCAATTAAACATTACGGTGTAAAATGTGGCAAATAATCACTGAACCCCCCTGACTTTCTGATTTGGTAAATTCCGCACCGCCCTGTGGTTCACAACCAGTTATTCCCAGCTTATTTTGAGCTTTTCCAGAAAATGTTTCAGAGGTTTCCCAATGGCTTGCAGGTGACAACAAAGTCACTAGTGATAGTCTGTTTTGATTAAGACAACTTTCAACAGATAAGGGTATAAAGAGGTTATACAAACACCATCTTGTTCAGTAGTAAGAGTCTTATAGCCCTTGCTTCCTGAACCCCTAAGGCTTCTCCAAGTTCAGCATTATTTTGCAGGTATAACTTAGTTTTCAACATATAATATAAAGGTTATTAAAAACTGCAAGCAAAAATATGAGATGCTGGTTTGAGCTGTGTAGGGATTGGCTTGAGAGAAAACAGCCTACAGACTGGAAGAAATAGCACTTATGTTTTCGTTGGGTGTCTGCTTACAGCTATATACTAGTTATGATCAGTAGATCAAGATGGAAGGTCTAAAAATAGCAACCAATTATACAGGTGTGGCTTTGGATGTAATGAGAGGCAGATTTATATTGTCTAGAATGGATGGTAGGTCACGGCTTGTACAGTTGTTCTATGAAATGTATTTATGGAGCTGGTGAATTTCATAGCTGAAACTACATTTACACTTTGGTAAGGGGAGGTGGTATAATGAAAAGGAAGGGCATTGACCGTAGAAGGTTTGGACAGTGTTAAGAGGTTACCAGTTCATTCTAGGCATGGTAGAACGAGTGCTAAGGTTATGGGTGGACAGGTAAGCTTGACACTCGTAAATAGCCAAACCTGTCAGTTTAATATCACGAATTGCAAAGTGGTTAATATTACTATAACGGTTATATTCGTCCTACACGGCAACATACAGAAATGCTGTACTCAAAGACTTCGTTGGTACAAATCTTTTGGCCAGCGGCGGCAGACCTTCACTTCTCTGAAAGTTTGCTATTACTAAAATCGTAGGGTCTGCACTGTTTCTCAATGATAGAAGAAGCATTCATTAGGTAGAATGAACAATCAAAGGAATGTAAAACTTGAAATGTTAAAATACGTTGTGTTTGATATAGAAATTATTATCCCCTAAACAATATAGTCCATGTACCTGAAGAGTTGTAGGTTGATAGGGGTAACGTAAGTTGGCTTTCAAGAAACATAAAAATGGGAATATATCTATAACGAAAACAACTGCTTGTACAACAGGTCATGTATATAAGGAACCCCATTTATTTTTTATGTATTCTGAAATAACGTGTCATTTGACTACTCAAAATTGTTTATCACATGTCAATCCTTCGTACAATAAGTAGAACCCCTGCGACAAATCATACGCGATACAGGTAGGACCCTTGCAATGTCATCTGCTAAATACTCAGGTCACACATTCGGAGTCCGCATGTTGTACTGTCTTCTTGATGATAGGTGTCTCCTGTTAGTGAGATTAATCAGCTTGCGCTTCTTCCTGATTTTCATGATAATTTTGGCTGGACCTAGAATTATTTGATATTGATGATTGCCAATCAAACCCAAATTGTTAAATTTTCTTGAAGATTTTTGTAACATATTGTAGTTTATTTAAGCTGGTAGCATATGTATGCCATGGTATTGATTGTTGAATTAATAAAACCCATGTAGTCACAACGAGGCCAGAAAGATAGAAAATATATCACAAAGAATAGCATTTAAGGTTATCTTCAGTGTATGCTTCCATGGGATTCAGTAGATAAATCTATACAGTTTGGCCTTAATTTGTAAGACTAATCGAGTTGCCAACTGGTGCAAGTCTGAAGTGTGTATCATAAATGGTTGAAGAGTGTAGCTGTTGGCATTTTGTTTACAGGCGTCAGTGGCTTTCCAGTTGAATTCATAAGTATACTAAAAACCTGTTGTTCAAACTTTGTAAAGGGCTGAACTTTTGGTTTAGTATTTGTTTGAAAGGGGTTCTGAAGGCATGATTATGACCCTGTGTGTACTTGGGTAAACTCAGGCATACTTTTTCAATTATTTAAATTAGTATACTGTTAGAGCCTGCATACGGTGTGCACTACAGGTACAGGGGTGGGAGTACTATAAAACATTTCCTTTACAATGATCTCCTACCGGACTGTATATAGCTCTCCTTCTGTGTATGTACACTGTCTTGCACTGTGCAAACAATTGATGTGTAGTATAGCAGTACTGCAAGTTTGTTGTTGTTGTGGCAAACTGCAAAATATGGTTAAATCTAGCTAGGAGATCTATGCAGCTTTGCATGGTACTAAGTACTGTACTTTGTTACCTACACAGTACAGTAAGTAGTTGAAGGGCTTGTTTGGATAGCAGCAACAGGTCTGTACATTTTGTTCGCCTAAGAATTCTTGCCTTTGAGCTGACTGTGACTTTGTGACCCTAGAGATTGTAAGTTTTTTCAAGTTAGTGTCTTCCAACGACTAAATGCAGTTTTTTCTACAGGAGAGGCATTCATTCCAAAACATAGCACAGCTGTGCATGAAAATGTCCTGCTTGTTCTCCTTTGCATATATATAGATATGTAATTGTAGGTGTATTAACTAGATACTTTGCTTGTCATGTTGACTATAAATCTGATTTTATTTATTTGGATTTGTAAATAATTTTAAAGTCACATATATCTTCGCCAATATGGCTCTCATAGCTTTTTCATGTTCTGACTGCACCATGTAATTAATATTTACACGCATAATTATTCATACTGCAAACTCTAAGAGATATTTTCAGTATGCGGTTACAACCATGTGGCTGCCTTGAGTAGAGAGACTCAAAACTTAAGTCCAATAGTACAGAAAGGAATGCCTCCCATAGATTTGCTTTGCATCCTTTTTGCATTTTATACCTAACATCATCATTCCTGGTGTTTGAGTTTGGTGGACTTACAGACTTACTGTAAGTAACCGAAAATGCTTTAAACTTCCTCAACTTTCCTAGGTAATGACTGAGTATGATAGTACCACATAAAATTGTGGCAAAATCATCTTAAAATGCAGTTTTTAATATTAATGACCAAAAATCAGTAGGATTTTGACATCTTGAAAGCAAATTACTCACTTAAAGAAAAAAATGGAGATCAAATCGACTCTCCATGGTTACTTGGATGTAGTAGAAAGGAAGGTGTGGGGTGGGGGTGGGAGAAGACATCAGCTAAGTAAAATTAGGTTGTTGTCAAAATGCAAAAGTACTAGGAAGACAGGCAGCTGGCACTTCTCATATTTGATACCCAAAACCAGTGAGCGACACGTTTAAGGTTACAAAAAAATAGTTTTTTTTGCAAAAATGGATTTTTGTTTTGTCCTTCTACAGGTCCAAGTAGCAAACCACTTCACAGCTCTAAAGGTGGATCCGAAAACAACATGGTAAGTGGTGACATTCTCAATAAATATTGACTCTGTATTTATACTGTTGTACAGCTCATCAGGTGATGTGTGTATGACCTAGAAAATTACATGTTGTTGGCAATAACTTCAATAAAGTCTAAGTGAGAGCCATCAGAAAAGGGACATTGCATGATTTGAAATTGTCATAAAGCTGATTCCATAGGCCATGCTAATCCTGATACTTGTTTAGAGAATCGTGCAATTAAACATGCACGGTTGCATGACAGAATTCTGATAGCCTTTCTTGTAGCTATTGCACATGTTTCAGGTGAAAGCTTCCTCTCTGAGTAATTCCTTCGATGTCTGTCGGGGTGTAGTTTGATCACTGATTCTTGTACTCCTCTACCCTGAACTGATACACAGTCTTCAGAAGATTCCAGAGAATGTTAGTTCATGGTTCTTAGTGTCAGTTTCTGCTTTAGGAGCTCATCCCATGCAGTTCAGCCCTTTTTCTTTCATAGCATTTTACTATTCGATTTCAAGGTAAATTATTCCTGGGTGACTATGGCTAGGATACCATGGCTAGGAGATGTGATTGTGTTGCTGATACAATGTGTAGGATATCCAGCTCTCAGGTCATTGAAGCTTGACAGGTTGACTTCTTTACCAATCTGTCTGTAGTTTACTGTGTACCTACTGTAATGTATGAAACTGAGTTCTCTAAGTCCTATTGTGATTGCTCAGCAACTGAAGAGAACAAAGCATTATCTCTCTTCTACTAAGAGAGTCTCAGGCTTAAAACTGATCTGATCTCTTGTGTAAACACACCACAGGATAGCAAACAACATTAAGACTCTGCTTAAAAGTATTATCAAGCAAATTAAAGACACCAGCAACACTTCAGAGGAGGATAGATATACAGTATCTATGAGAGTGGCCCATTGTGGTCTGCAGTATTATAACTCAGTGTGTAGAATTAACGTATATATAAAGAATGCTTCATACTTACAAACGGAAGTAACAAAGACTTAGCCATCAAATTAACTATATTAGAAGGAACTGTCTTATTTTTGTGTCGATTTTATAAACATGAGGATGTGGGAGTTACATTAACATTAATTGTATTACATCTTAAAGTGTGTAGAGGTGCTGACAAATATGTTGGTCACTCTGGGGTAACGTTCAATTTATGAAAGTACAGTATATGCCAATACTAACCCACAATGCTTATGTTAAAACAAAGATGCCAGTAGTTTAACTTTATCCTTAAAAGTTTCTTTGAAATCCTGAACATATACTCAGAACCCAAGTTTGAATCTTGCATTTCAAGAACTTCTAACGAAACATCTTACATCAAACTCACAATTAAAATTGCACTCGTTAATTGCTGTTAATTATTTCCTCTGTATTTAGTGTTTTAAAAGTATCCACTCTTTCACCGAGAGTTACACAGAGTGATTGCGGATCACAGTATCATTGGTCAAACCGCTAGATATTTTAATTAATGCGTAAAACGATCAGCTTGAATGGTAAAGCTGGAGTGGCGAAACAATTATCGTATTTCGGCTCGTTTTGTCCTCCTTGTTGGCTTAATTCCAGGAGGACCATTGGGATTGTGAGAGGCTATCAGTAAGTAAACCAAAAGAGAAGGAAATTTGCAGGCAAGACTCCAACTGAGAGAGAGTTTTGACTTTCAGACTCTCAAGAGCAGAGTCCAGACTCTGAAGTAGAGTCAACTTTCACTCTGTTGTTAAAGTATTCCTCACGCTCTTAACTTGAACTGCAAAATTTATCACCGCACTTCCACTGACCCACCCACCTCTGGGTCACACTACCACCTTAACCATTCTTAAATGGACGTACAGTACAGTACAATTCTGTAGTAGACAGTACATCAAATGAGTAGTCATCAGATAAGTATGAACTTAGTAACTTGGAGTAAATTACAATTGTGATCTCAGTGGAACGTTGTTACATTCTATTCACTGCACACTGCAGGGTATCCTCACATACATCATGGTTCTGTTTCATAGTTTTATATACCCACTTCAACATAATTTATTAATGTTTAATTCATATGGGAGTTGTAGGAAAAGTACCAGCAATTTATGATCTAGGAAACATAAATTCTTTGGAATTTGTTATGTCCATTTACAGTATCTGTTTATAACAAGATGAATTCCTTGGCTAATGGAGCAGCAGGTGACAGTCATTTATTAGATAGACAACTCTTTGGTATAATGTTCAGGGTGGCTGTTACAGTCGGATCTTAACCTTCAAAGGAGACTAGATGTGATGTGGTGGAGTTGTTTCCTCGTTTTATATGCCAATGTTTAGCTGATAGTTAACATGCAGGCCTGTCAAGGAAGTACACGTACGCCTGCACTCTACAACCACTCAATTTGAAAACATGTTTGTTCCATTTGTTATCTATTTTGCTTGGTGGTTTCACCAAGTGCTTTGCCTGAAGGCAAGAATATTTGCAACCACTCAATGAACATTGGCAAAGCCAGACAATAATATGATACATTACCTCTCACAGACAACCTGAAGCTTACACTTCATGTGGTCTGTTGATCATGAGACATATATATCATAACAACACTTGTAATATCACATAGGGGTTAATAAATATGGCTAGACTTTATTTATGAAGTTACCATCATATTAGTGTAGTGAACACTTTCTGTAATATGCTCAAATTCTGGTTGTTTTTTTTTTCATATTTTTTTTAACTACACCATTTGAGTGACACTGGTTTATGATCCATGACAAAGTGGATTAGAAACATGTTTTCTTTCTCAGCCTCAAGCAGCTTAAACAAAGTGGATTAGAAACATGTTTTTTTTTCTCGGCCTAGAGCAGCTTACTGTTTTTTTTTTGTGTTCGTTTCAACGGATTCCACTCCTGGCTTTCTTCTTCCCACTCAACATTTCACATTCTACATTTGTGATACCCTGGTGCCCTTGTCTTGTAAGGTGTAGTGTACCCCTTCCATCATCTACTTATCATCTCCTATGAAAACCACATTTATGTGAAGGATATGTGAAATTAAAAAAATAAAAAGTTGATAACTTGTACTGTAGATGATGTACGCCGCTTTCATGTTCGCCACTTTGTTTGCCACAGGAATATTCCTATTAGGAATCAAACTCATGATAGATGATGACGCCTCATTTTCAGTTTTGCTGGTAAAGCAGCAATTATTTATTAGTAGGATCCACAAGTGAGTGACACCATACTGCAGTCTTTGTAAGCTTGGGGGCGTCAAGTGCGTAGCTCGACAAGCCCACATAAATTCAATTTGGGGTGTAGTTTAAAGTGGTACTGAAAGGATATATTGCATGAGAAATGTTTGATTGGATCAGTGTATCATTTAGAGGGTATCATCCAAGTGCTTCTTAAGGGGTTAGTTGCAGGATAGAAGAGGGTAGATTATCCAAATATCAGGAGACTCAATGACTCCGGTAATATATTCGTTCCACAACCAGGCTTCCCTGGCTGCTATGTCCCTACATTAAGTGGCGTTAAAGGAACAAAAGTTCCCAAATTTTTGTCTCACATACTGCAAGATGCAAATTGAAATTCATACAATTAGCTTCACAAAGATCTATATTAATTTTGAAATACTCTCAGAAAAGAAGTTTTTCCTGATTTTGTACTACAGTTAGTTTTATAGGTGGGTGGTTAACTAACTAGTGCAAAGTATTGCCTGTGTAACAACGGAATGGTAGCATTGGAAGTTATGGAATAATCTAGCTCTGTTCAAGTCCTGTATCCAAAACCTGGATGTTCAAGCCTACTCTGTGCATGTTTTTCTTCCTTCTCCTTTAAGGATTAACTTCTTTTAGCAGATAAAGTGGCTTGCAGTCAGATATTTTTTTTTATCTTTTTTTAATTTATCAAATTGTTATTGCTCTGTTTTATTTATTTTTATTATTTTCATCTTTATCTATTGTTCTTGGCAGAATTGTGTAGATAATGACCAACAGAGACCTAAGTGTAAACGTTAAGAGAGAAGTTTTGCATTGCTGTCAATGCTGTATAGATTCTCATTTTTTTTTTTATCATGAAATGCCCTTCATAAGTTCATATTCAGCTCAGATGATACTAAACTCTCTTTCCATTTCTCATACTGTCAATATTATTTCACCATTCTGCATCATGCATTCTGAATTGCTTACTTTTCTTTAGTCAGACCACACCACACCCATTCTCACTCCATCCCTCCCTCTGGAATGACTGCCCACTCACTGGTAATTAAAATGGTGACCAGAATCATAGACAAATTACAGGTCAGGTTCATAACGCCATGTATTGTGTACAACCCACACAGTGTAAACCACAAAGCGAGTGTACCTATGCATGAGTCATGTGTACACTGCAGTGTTCTGTTACCATTGGATGATATATTAACTTCTGCTCTGAGCAAACCATGTTATCAAGCTGAGGGATTCCCTATTGTTGATCCCAATTCAACCAGGTGTTTCTTTTCTTGATTGTTGTGTTGTTGGTGAAAGGGTGGCATAGATGGCAAACACTTGTTAAAAAACAAGAACAAAGAGGTCATTAAGGTAGGGTACACATGTGGGACACAGAAGGACCTGCTAGTGTCCCACTGCTAGTTCCTGGAAGCTGTCAAGTGGAAAAGTAACCCAAATTGTGTCACTGAAAGGAAATACTTTCTTAGTGGTTTGTTATGTTTTTCATTCCAGAGGTATAGAGGAGCAAATTCAAAAGAGAAAAGGTAGATAGATGGGCAGGGGAAGACATACTTTTCTAAGACATTTCAAGATTTATTCTTAAACTACATAAGTTGTTACTTATTATTCATATAATTATAAAAAACACCTTTGATCACATAAGAAGAAGCAACAGTATATTAGAAGCCATCATTGTCTTCTTACAAGGACAAGGGAAATTAAAATTTAAAATCATTTTTTTTTTTTGGAGCATTTCATGTTTAGCAAAGAAGATATCTGTTTCCATCATCTAGCTGTTTTCCAGTTTAACTGCTAGTGTTGCAGCATTATTGTTGTACACTACTCTTTACAAGAATGATATTTTTCTTTGCGGAACTGTAGTTGATATGCTTCAACACAGTTGTTATTATGATTTGCTGGTATATATATAGTATTAATATACATTGTTTAAAGTTGGAAGGGAGTTACAGCCCGCCAATGAAACCAAAACCGACGTGGGAGTAGAATTACTAGAAATACATGTATGATTAATTACTGAAATTCTAGCTTAGTAGTGTCCCATTGCCCCATGCTTTGGGTGTATTATTTCTTGTTATTATGTTTCCATTGGACATCTCCAGTGGGAGTAACTACCCTGTCTTTTTATGATATATATAAAAAAAGATACAGAAATATTAAAAGTTAGTTGCAAGGGAGATTAATTCCATCTTGGCTGGTTTAATTATTGTTATCATTATTATTTTGGTAGGGGGAGAGGGTTGTGGTGAAGCTAGGAAGCAACTGTGTGAATGTATGAAAGTTAAGTTTTTTGCAAAAGTTGATTTTTTTTTGTGGTACTGATATTTCGGTTCACATTCCTTTCAGAAACAATTCTTTGTCATCAAGTTACAGTAAAGATTGTTTCTTTTAATGTTGACAGTATTTTGTATATAAAAAACAAACAAACTTAATATCAAATTCTTTTGAGGAAAAACATAGTTGGGTTGGAATTAAGAGGTGAAATATTCCATAATTAATGAGGGGTAATCATAATATTCCATAATTAATGAGAAATATTCATAATATTCCATAATTAATGAGAAGTATTCATAATATTCCATAATTAATGAGAAATATTCATAATATTCCATAATTAATGAGAAGTATTCATAATATTCCATAATTAATGAGAAGTATTCATAATATTCCATAATTAATGAGGAGTATTCATATGTGCTGCAACCACAACTCATTGTGTTATTTTTGTGTAACTTATCATCACAGAACGATGGCAAGTTCCAAGAGGTTTTCTAAACAACAAAGTTCGGAGTCAAAAATTCCACAATTTACAATGGTTTTTAGCTGCAGGTCTTTTCCCAAGGTCAGATATCCCAAGAGACTACTTTCAAAATCAATACTGAAACTGGTTATATTTTTGTTATTAATTGGTCATTCCTTTAACTGCTCCACCCACACAGCTAGTTTGTGGTTTCAAGAGTTGTATATGAGTTTCTGCTGTCTTTTCTACTGTCTATATTATTATTGTCCTTGGGCCATTAGATTTAAAGAAACACCCTCTGAGTTGAATAAAGTAAATGTGCAGAATATTCTGTGTTTGCAGGGCAGTGTAACATACAGTAGATCTATAGTAATAACAAAGGTAGGTACAACACTGAGTAGATTTAGTAAAATGGTCATCTGTGATGAACTGGTTATGTTTTGTTTTTTCTGTCATCAACTTGAGATTGTCTCTTGCTCATTGAGATGTTATGACTGTCTGATGTTAAGCTTTCAGATGTGAAAAAGGGTAGAATGGTGGGTTTAATCTCCATGGAAACCGGAAAGAACTTTAGGAAAAATTAGCAAATTTAAAGGGTGTGAAGACTCGCACACAAAGAAACGTCTGATGCCGGTAATCTGACCTAGTTTCCAATGAGGTGTAACAGAAGTGTTAGACACCACCATTGATCCCAGAAAATACGCACACAGCTTGCTACCTTCGGTAATTAGACACTAGTGTACAGTCAGTGCATACAGCTGCGGACAATACATACAGCACAGTGTACAATGATACAGCGATGGACATCTCAGGTCCAGCTAAAGATAACAAGGTATCACGTTTCATTACTGTAGACCTGCATTTTGTAGCGACAAGCAGAAAACTTCACTTGCAAGCAACGGAAAGTTCACTTTTTCAGAGCGCGGCACAGGGTTTGGGACGAGTCTTCAATGCCTTTAAGCATATTAAACTGTCCATGCAAATAAGTTAAATGACTGGTGTTTAGTTTTTAGCAGAAAAGATCAATTCATTTCTATCTCTTTGAGACGATAAATTTGTTGTAATGCATGAATCATGCTTAAGTACACATCCTGGACAACTTTATGATTCTTGCTACAGAAGTAAACATCCCACAGTGTGAAGGTCAAGAAATAAACTCTTGGGATCAAGTTTAACAGATTGTGTGAAAAGTTTGCTAAGATAATTAATACTGTGTAATTGCAAGTATATATGTGTACAGTAGCAGATAATTATCAGTTTGTTTTACACTGTTTGAACACTGCAAATATTGAAATGCAATCAAGTTAAAATCCATTAAATGGACAATTGTTTTGCAGAAAACAAAATTTCTGCAGATATATTGTAAGTTAAAGAAATTTTCTTTGAGCATGATAATGACTGTATGCACTTATTAGTTACTTGTATTCTTTTACTTGGATTATGCTATTTTAAAGCCCAAACAAACATGCACTTGAAATAACCATACATGTACATATATATCTCTTTAATTGCAGGAGTTTGTAGATAGCCAATAAGGTGTAAATTCTTCAGATGACCTCTCTGACCTTTCTTTGCCCTACCTTTGTGGTCTTCTCTACCATTCACTCACCTCACCTGAGGTCATCTTTCCTGTTGATTTTTAATCCTGCTAAATTTTGGCTAAACTTGACACTTTCCCCACTGCAATTTGGACTTGTGTGGTGTTTGGTTGGATTTTGCTTGCAGGCATTTATATTGTTAGCCCAGTTAGTTGGTTGCGCAAGAGACCATGCTGCTAAATATACAGGAATAAAATCTGTAGTAAAAACCCTGTGGAGGAGGCACACACAAGGGAAACAACTCAATTTGAAAATTGTCTGTGATTCTTATCTTGTGTTCTAGATATAATCTAACTCTGGTGAAATACACAGAATCGTTCTGTGCAGATCAAAAAGAAAGTTACTTCATCATTTCGTTGAACAATCTGAAATGTCTTCTAAGGTTTTTCTGACTATTTAGCAAAGTGTGGTCACTTAACAAAATGGGCGCTTCTTAAGAGATTGAACTCGCTGACAGTTAAATGGTTGTCCCTCGGACATCCTCAGGGAATGTTTCTCGTTTCCAAAAAGATATAAAATTGTCTGACAAGGGTTCTCAGACGACCAGGACTCAGAAAATCTTGGAGGTGATTCAGTCAGTGATGTTTTAAATGTTATAGCTAACTTCATATATTTATTTCGCTTCTCGCTTACCTGTCTCCTCACAACCTCATCACTAGCATTCTACTATGTCCAGAGTGAACTGGTAACCTTTTAACACTGTGCGTCCTCTATGCATGGACCCTCCAGTCCATGAACTCCCTTCTCATTCTACCACCCAAAAGTTTAAGCTTGTCACTCGTTAATATCCAAACCTGGTCAGTTTTGGAATTACCATATAGGATTGAGGTGATTTATCATATATGTCTTTACTTCCAGTTAAATTGTGAAATAAGTCAGATTTTGATTATGTCAAGCTCATAACACTGAAGTTGTAGTATATTGGAACATGATTACTGTTCATTGTCTCACCCACTATATTTCACTTTAAGAGTTGGAATTATTGGAGAAAAGAAACTTAGTTTTACATCAACTCTACAAATCAAATGTTTCTTCCATGGTTCTTGGTTTACAGTAGATTTGTCATAATTATTCACAGATACAGAAAACTTGCATTGAATATCCTGATCTCCCGCAAGCTGCAGTTTTTCCTGTTACTGTACATACAGTGTGGAAGGTATATGCACGGATACCGTGTGGAAGAGGAGAAAATCTCTCCAGATCTTCCCACTCACTGCATTTCAATAGCAGCCTGTGTCCTTTCATACCTCCTGCATTGCATGCATGACCAGGTTCCAGATATTTGGAAGTTTCTTCCAAAACGGTAGATGGCAAGATAATGCAGAAAACCATAATACCGGACTGACCATAGGAATACACATTGGCGTGACTAGATAGCATTGCTGTTCAGTAGTTCCCCCCTCCTCCCCTATCCTCTTAAAATTACTAGCTTAGGAATCTTTGTGCATGAGAATGGTTGATGTGAAAACATGAAACTTTGATGTTGTTAGTTGTTTCATGATGTAATAATGGGGGAGTTGGGTGCTAGGACTTTCCAGTTTGGTGATGGTGCCATTTTGTTTGTATTTGGGGGGGGGGGAGACTTCCCTGACTTAGATTTTCTCCAATTATCATAGTTTGAGAAAAGAGATGGATGTTTAAAGTTATCAGAATGAAAAAGTATTTGTTTCCCTGTAATGTACCTGTAGGTACTTCCTCCAATCCTTCACCATGAGGTACAGTACCTCCTCCCATCCCTCACCATGAGGGATCTCCTCAACATGAGGGACCTCACCATGAGGTACCTCCCATCCCTCACCATGAGGCGCCTCCTCCCATCCATCACCATAAGGGATCTCCTCAACATGAGGGACCTCACCATGAGGTACCTCCCATCCCTCACCATGAGGCACCTCCTCCCATCCCTCACCATGAGGGATCTCCTCACCATGAGGGACCTCCTCACCATGAGCTACTCATCACCATGAGGGACCTCCTCCCATCCCTCACCAAGAGGGTCAGGATCTTTTTCTTGTGGACAAACACTCTGCTCTGTAATTGTGGGCCATACATTACATATGCTTCAGTTACAGTACACTAACAGGAATACTGAATACCTATATTCAAAGTATCTCCCGGTAGTACATGCCTGCATGATGTTCTCTCAACCATGAAACTTCCTGATAAAGGGAAGAAAAGACAGGCATCAGAATAGGATTCAGTCATGGTTCCTAGATTATGAGCACTTTTCTTTGGAAAGAGAAGTGGAAGTGAAACGATTCGTGTACCTTACATTGTATTGGCCTCGTTGTGTACCTTACACAATATTGGCATCTTGTGTGTCTTACGTTGTATTGGCCTTGTTGTGTACCTTACAAAATATTTGCCTCTTGTGTGTCTTATGTTGTATTGGCCTCGTTGTGTACCTTTGGTTGTATTGGCCTCGTTGTGTACCTTACGTTGTATTGGCCTCTTGTTTGCCTTACGTTGTATTGGCCTCATGTGTGCCTTACGCTCTATTGGCCTCTTATGTGCACTCTGGGCTGTAAGTTTTGTACCTAAAGCATTGCTATAGATGAATCTCAGATACCCTACAAGTTGTAAGTGTGAAACAAAATTCAATATTCATTGGGTAAAGACACTTGTAACATATTATCTCCATTAATCACTGTGAAGACTGCTTTATGGTTACAAATTATGAAAGACAACCTGCTACTTAAAAGGATTCACAAAAACATAGAATGTGTTCAGTAATATGAAGCAGGTTCAAGAAGTAGTTTTGAAAAACCTTGACACCTTGGAATGCTGGTATTATAAATTAGATAAGAGGGGGTGTCTGGGAGGGGGAGGATATTGCTGTACTGTCCTTCTGTGGTGAGCACTGTAGACAGCCAATATTGTGGGTTTAAGCTAGCAGTAATTCTGGCAAGTTAATGTGGCAGATATTGAATGACAAAGGAATTGGAAATAAGATCCTACAAAATTTGAGAGATTGTCAGTTAATGTCATGAAGACTGCATAACTTCAATTATATAGCTCGATCTTTAACCTCAGTGATATAAACAACCTTTGACCTGGAACTTACCCAAAGGAATATTTGTCTGCATAGCTATGTTGATGTTCTCCATCTCCTGTCTGGATTGATATCAACTTTAAATGGGAGTGTTAAACAACAGTGAATTCTGACATGTGTCTGCTCAAAAGACACTTTAGTAGAATTTAAAGTGTTAGCTCAAAAAGGGAGTGTGTGCCTGGGAAGGGGGGGGGGGGAGGTTGGTGGGACCAAACTAGGTCTTTGTCTCTGATCTGGATAACACAGTATATATGTATAGTAGGCCAATAACTCTCGTGTTAGCTTTAACATCATGGTTGCAATTTATGATGCAAAGCCAGAGGGGTCTTGTTTTATCACGGAGGTGATGTAAAGTATCAGGTAATGAAAAAACTATATGGTGTTCTTTCAAAGTTTGTGGCCGACACTTTTGTCAAACGGCATTTAATACTTTTCAAGCAGTAGTTTTCAGTGAAACAGAGGTCTCAAGGGTTTTACAACTTTTCAGAATTTCAAGATCTTTTTTGTTGTTGGTAGTTCCTGATCGTTGTACATGGAAGGTAATGGTTGCACTGATTAGAATGTTAAAGTTGTTTCATTGCAGAGGGGAGAAAGAAAGTATACAACAGTCTCCTTATAATAAGAACATTACTTTCATGTTAACAAAAAAACAAGAAAAAAAAAGAAAAGAGGACTTGAAGTAAGTCTAAAGGATGAAGGTATCCTACATGTATCAAGAACGAGATAAATTTCCCACAATGCCTCACACTGAATAATTTTTTTCCTCTTTAATGGACGTTAGTGTATGTCATACTTCATTTTTGATCTGTCTTCAACAAAAACAGATTGGGGATGACATTGACCTGAGTATCAACGAACTACGGGACATGGCATCATGGCAGCAGAAACAGATCGGTAACCAGCAGCAGGTTATGGTTGCTAAGCAACAAAGGCTCAAGTTTTTGAAGCAGCAGGAGCTCTCACACCAAGTGAGTCAATAATAGTCTTTGTTTCTAGAGCTGTTCACATGATTTGAAATCATGAGATACAACAGATATCCATGTTACTGACATAGGTTATGGTTTTTGCGTTTGTTTCTTTTTGTCCAGGGATTCTCAACTTTTGTAGGTTTTCTCATCCTTTTGTGGTGAAAATGTGGACCGCTTTTCTGAGCTGCTAGAGTCTCATATAAGAATTGACAATAAAATCGTCTGTCCTCATTTTCAAAAGTAAATTATTCCTGGAAATGGCAACAATTCTGTGAGTGATTCACCTGTGGCTTGGAACAGATATAACTCTTATCATACTTGGTATGATCAGTTGTAACCTCAAATTAGCACAATCAACGATGAACAAACTGAGAGAGTACTACATCGCAAAAGTAGAGGTGCATGTCTATAAACTCTCAATACGTGTTTGCTGACGGAAAAGTAGATTCGATGTTTCTTATTCTAAATGCACTCTGACCAGGCGGGTTTAATGGAGAAAAGCTGTCGCAATCGAAATAAAGAAATTCATTATCTGTTGCCTCTATGGCGCGAACGATTTACCATAAAATCACTGCCACCGCCCATGTCAGCATGTTCATTACACAAATGTATACACAATACTCTACATATGCGGCTTGATCCAGATTGTAGTGCAGTACTCGTATCATCCACTTTTTACAATTCCACTGAGGAAACGTCTGAAAAAAACCTGTTTATTCATTGCAATGGAAGGAAATGACACAATTTCACAAGCTACATTTGTAACACCGAGAGAAAGATACAAGAGCAGGGACCTAAGACAGGCTAGCCAAGAAAGTAAAAGTAAGCCTAAGCCTAACGGTCGTAAACAAGAAAGAGAGATTTGATTGGCGCATGATCTGTTAATAAATCTGGCGAATTTTATTCAGCTCAACATTTTTAACGACAGATAACTCAATGAAGGTAATGAATATTGATATGAAAATTTCATATCATGGTGTCATTTTCACTGAACTTTGCGTGCAGTAAGCTGGAAAGGTCAAAGTTTAAATTTGGCAAACACATACTGAGACTTTAAAGCTACCAATTCTTTTAATATGTCTATTGGTTGGGGGAGGGGGGGGGGGTTGCAGGTTGAAGAAAAGGTGCATCCAAATACCATGGACAATTATGGTTAGTACAAGTTTTGGAACTAGTACTTACTTAGTAGGGTTTCTAAACTAAGACCTTCTGAAAAGTTTGTCGCTTTTCAAAACAAAGATTGCTGCTAAGTAAATTAGAGTAGCAGAGGTTCCTAGACTTTCTTTGTTAAAGCTATCAGGACTGAAGTCATTATTGTAATATAAAATTACTGAGGCTTGAATTGTGATTTTTGTGGTTTTTATTTTTTTGATGAGATTTACTTCAAACAAAGGTCATAAGGAGAGGAAGAGAGAACTAAAGATTTTCAGAGAGCCATATATGAGTAAATCTCGTGCACTGTGTGAACTTAATTGAGAAATGTTTCAGTATGCACCATGGCTGTAATTGTATGGTAGAAAATTTGATTTAATTAGACATGTTAAATAATAAAATAGTTTTAGTTTATGTTGCCCTCTTGTGAAATATGTCAAATATTTCACAGTTGTTAATGGCCTTGCTGTGCCCTCTTACATGCTGATCATGAAAAAACTTTAATAAGTTGTTAAATTTTCTCGGCTTCAATTTTTGGAATTCATGTTGTCTGTGTAACCGACCCCCTCACCAATGACCTGCGATAAGCTATGTAAAGATAGTGAATTCCAACAATTTCCATCCAGTTTGCAACCCGCTTTGGTGCTAATCAGGTTTAAGGTATCAAGTGGAGTTTAAAATTCTTATCAAGACGTGGCCCAGTAATCCCCCATGCTGACACTATTTCACAAAGTCAATTTTTGTAATAAATGCTAAAGTTCACCATTTCAACTTTTTGAAAGAAAACGAAAGAAACATCTGATTTCAAGAGGAAATGTTTAGGCCAGAGCAGCTTATTGAGTTGGAAACCCTATCTGGTGCAATAGTTTGACAAACCCTTAGTAGGGACAAGTTTATAATCACTGTAAAAGTATGGAGTCAGTACAGTATTCCAAGGTATGAGTACAGTAGCTATGAATAAATCTATGAGAACATGGTCTTTGCTTTCTATGAACAGGAGAAGAAAACCATGAGTATGAATAGCAGTATGAGTACATTTAATGTGTATTTAAGTATGGGTATGAGTACAAAGCTAAGTATTAGAACACTGAGTATGAATATAAAACCATGAGTATGAATAGAAATATGAGTACATAATCTGTGTATTTAAGTATGGGTATGAGTACAATGCTTAGTATTAGAACATGGTTATTATATTTTCTAAGTAAAACCATGAGTATGAATAGCAGTATGAGTACATAATATGTGTACTTAAGTATGGGTATGAGTACAAAACTTAGCATTAGAACACTGAGTATGAATACAAAACCATGAGTATGAATAGAAGTATGAGTACATAATCTGTGTATTTAAGTATGGATATGAGTACAAAGCTTAGTATTAGAACATGGTTATTATATTTTCTAAGTATGAGTACAAAACCATGAGTATGAATAGAAGTATGATAATGTACAGTACTCATACTAGTACGAGTAAAAGAGCCTTAATTATGAGACCATGGGGTGTTTGTAGGTGTTTTTTTGCATTTTGTGAGTGTAAAAACCCATGAAACAAAACAATATGTATACAAACTAGAACACAGGATATCACTCCACTGACTCCAGTACATTATCCGGGTATGTGGTAAAAAAAAATTCCTGGTAATATTTAGGAAGCGAGTTACTCATCATTGAATTATTGAATTACTGTTGTGTGATTGGTTGAGTAAATAGTTCACATGCAAAGAAACAAAGTCCTGCTTTGTACACAAAACATTGACTTCTGTGTAACTAATTGTGTAACTAATTGACAATCGGTGATATTTCACAGAGTTTACCAGCCAGAGCCCAACCTGGAATTTGCTGGTTTGTGTTAAAAGTCTGGCTGATTGGAAAGTTGCAGGTCATCCTGCAGAAAAAATTCTGACAAGTCTCAGTACAAGTTTGAAGGGTTGTTGATATTTTTTGAAATTGCTTCTGATATCTTTTGAATCATGTCAAGCATCATCAACTTTTGGCCGAAGGAGATTTGAATGGGAGTAAATCTATGGCAGGCCATTCATTTATTTAACAGTTTCCCGGCCTACGTAGTAAAGACCCAAAAAATTGATTTTGGAATAAAGGTCTCAGTATAAGTTTATTCCTACCGTGCAACAGTTTGTAGATCCCACGATAGATTTACAAGTTCTTCAGGTTCTAACAGCAAGTAACGCTTAATACCCCAGGACAATGTACAAATATTTCACGTGACCAGTACAGCCTGCACTGGTCCTGGTGGATCTGTCCTTGTTTTCATACTCAGGAAAGTTTAAAAATCTAGTCTAGATACTAATTTTACTCCTACTCAAAAATAGACCAGAGAGTAACATGTTTGGTTGCCGAAGAATTGGAGCAAATGATATTGAAACACAACCCAGAAATAAACATCTGCATTGAGCTGTTATTGCTTTCAAAATATGCTAACAATGTTCTTCTCTCAACCTGTGCCAAGGTAGCGGCCAAGGTGTGAGTGCAAAATTTTTACTTTTCTTGGAAGGAGTGTGTTTTACAGAAGGTGGAATGAAGTATGACTGCTCAGTCAAATAAATCACCTTCCTTCATGAACCCTATTATTGAATTCTTTGGACTTCAAAGCAAATGCATAAAATTATGCGCAACCTTTAGTTTTATCCAACCAACGTGGCGCATACTGCAGGGTATTATGTCAAAGGTCATACTGAAGGAAGCAAAATAACAACAGTATTAGACAAGGGTTATAAACTAGGATTGGGAAATATGAAACCAAAGTAAAATTAGAGTTGATATAGAAGTGAGAGGTCAAAGGTCTAATGTTGAGCTGAACTGCAGTAGTTCCTGGTAAGGGTACAAATACCTCTAGGGTGACAGCTATTTGAGGGAAAAGTTTATGCTACATTTACTTGAGGGTGAAAAACTTGTAGTTGTTTACCAGAGTGGAGTACAAGAACTACCAGGGACAAACTACCAAATGGCATTTACTTCTGAGATGGGTGGAATGTGTAATTTGTAAACTTTTCATGGGAACAGTGAGGGCAAGCATGGTGAGAACTTCCTTTTTTAGCTGACAACGAAACTGACTTCACTCAGGGTCAACTGAAATCAACTTCATTTGCTTCACAGCTACAGGTCTTCTATACACATGTACCTGTAGTACTATGGCTACAACTGCTGAGCTTAGCTACTGTAACTTGGTATACATAGACAACACCAGAGTACCACCTCAATGGCCTCTATCTTCCACTGTCCACTACCCTTAAATACTATTTCTGCATTTCTGTTTTCTTCAGAGTGTTTTTTTACAAGCCCAGCTACTGTTGTTTCTATTGTATTCTATTGCATTGAGAGAGTGCCTTGTTAACAGCAGAAGTTATTTTGTTATGAAGTTCTTTTTGAAGTGGTTTTGCTCTAGGCTATTTTAGAAACTGGTTGTATTGGATTCACTAAGTTTAGTTGTTTGGCCTCTAGGAAGCAGTGCTGAATGGGAGCTTACTCAAGAGTCTCTACAGCCAGAGTGCTGTGGTCATGTGGAGACAGGTGCAGACAGGAGGAACATAAATATACCAAAAATAAAAAATGTCAGACTTTGGGATATTCACTGGCTCTCATCTTGTATGTACTTGAAGTTTATTCCTTGAATTTTCTTTGCAGCGTGAACAAGAGGAAAACATCCGCTTGGAAAAGCTTAGAGAGAAAGTGGAAGTTCAAGAAGAGAAGCTGAAGAGACTGAGGGCAGTGCAGGGCCAGGCAGATGCGACGAGGATATCGAATGATTCCCTGTGTAAGTAGCTGTTACATTTAGCCTACAGTGAGAATCAAGGCCATCACTTTGAAGACTGAATGGTTCTCTGTTCTGTCACCACATGGTGGGGTAGGAGAGGGGTAAGGCATCGGTTGGGACATCCCTCGGCCTGTGGGAACTTCATCATTGCAGGGCAAAGGACGAAAGGATGGGTTGTACTTCTAGCCGGGGATGTTTATGGTGATGCTGGATATCATGTAACTGCTGGGCTATGTTTACTTTACTCTCCATTCAACTGTCAGTAGTCCGGGCAGTTTTCGAAAGATAAAAATCCACTACGAAAACGCATGAATAAACACTTTGGGTGGTAGAATGAGAAGGAAGGGCATTGACCGGAACTGACCGGTCACTGAGGGTGCACAGTGTTAAAAGATTACCAGGGCATACTAGACACGGTAGAATGAGGTGCTAATGTTGTGGGGAGACAGGTAAGCGGGTCACTCGTAAATATATAAACCATTAAGTTTTATCATATTCAACTGTCAGGACCATAATCTACCATAACCTACCCATAATAGTAACATTGTGGCACTGTACCTCCTCCCATTGAGCCACTTCCTCATCCTTCCAAGGCCACCATTGTGAAGACTTTACGCATGCTAGTTTCGTCTGAGTCTTCACCGTTCTGAATCTCAGTGGTATCCTCATTCTGAATTCTTTGCAACCAGAGGATTCACCATCACGTTTTCACCACCTTTAACACATTGCCATTGGTGATCCCATTTGCCAGTTGATTAAATTGTAATGTCGTTTCCAGTCAATTCAGCATCAACTTACACATGTTCTGAACAGTTTGTCTATTAAATTGAAATGTCGTTTTCAGTTATTTCAGCATCAACTTACACATGTTCTGAACAGTTTGTCTATTAAATTGTTCTATTTTTGATGATAATGCCAGTTGCCTGCAGTTAAGCCATTTCAGAACTCAGTGTCAACGACCAGGTTCGGAGTTGGGAGGGGGGTTACGGTGGCGGTCAGGTAGACCGAGGAAGAAATGTTGCATGGCAGATTGATACTGACTGTTATTAGACGCTTCATTGCAATATGCTCTTAGGGAGTTTTTTCCAAACTCTCTGAGTCAAGTTGAAATATGTCTGATTTATTCAGTGAATCGAGCATGGGGAGATGTAAGTTGATCAACGAAAACTGGCACTGGGGGAAAATAGACAAAAAAAGAGGGGAAATCGTCCAGAACAAAGACAAACTGTATCTGCATTGATCAGAATGCTGAAAATTAGATTACATTAGACTAAGACCGAGTTTGTTGACAGACTTTCAAGCATCTGCTCTGTGGCTGGCAGAAAATGGAAGTTTTTTTCTCCCCCTGCCAGCACTTCGTTGTTTAGCAACAATGGGATATATGTTATTGCAACTGTTAAATGTAGCGGTGCGACTATATTGTTCCACCGTTATCGTAATGTGTACTTCATTGAGATCAGTTTTCATGGCAGGTGTAAGTCGGGCGAGAAAATAGCCTTTGTGATAACGGGATAATATTTGTTTGGCTCTAGCCATGAAAATAATGTTCTATAGGACCTCTGGGCTAAACGGTCCAGTCTTTATTGATATAATATGGATCATTCTTACCTCTCTTTTATGAGGGAGAGGCTGGGGTGTGAGATGTAAAGAGAAGAGAAGGAGGGGTTGGGGAGGTGGGGGGTTGTTGGTCACCTTGCAAGTATGTCTATTTGGCAGCCTTATTTAATTAGATGTTACTTTATTAAGTGGAATAAACTATCAATTGGCAAAATTTTGGAAGTGTTAACAATTTTTGGAAGAATGCATTGTTGATTGCAAACAAATGGACCTCCCCTGAAAAACAATTCTCTTAACAATTTTATCAACTAGCACAATTCATTTCAGGAAATAACAAATTAATTCCTATTTTTAGATCAGAAGAGAGAAAAACAATATAATTATTGAACTTCCCTAATTGAGATGAACTATTTATCCCACAATATAAACCGTTGAATATTTCTTTTAGATCAAGAATAAAATAAACCTTTGTATTAAGCCCTGCATCTATTCAAAGTTATCATTCTTTATATTGTCTGTTGTTTGGGGCAAGTCTGTGTCACTGAACCCACAAATACACTATTCCCTGAGTATGAAGGCTTGCTATTCCTGTACTGCTGTGTGTCTAGATCTTTACACCAGTGTGCATATATACTCAAAGTTCCTCTCTTAAACACACTCTTGAGCAAGAAATAATGAACTACCATACAACTGTAAAATTTGACAGAAAGCAGCAATGTCATATAATCTTTTTCAGCATCAATAAAACTGGTACTATAATATATATATTCATTCTTTCATCTTTTTGTCTGCATCCCAATCAAAAAGTTGGGAATGTTTTTTTTGCCTTAATCTCCACTTCTGAAAATATCCCAAAGGGTTAAGGGTGAGCAAGAATACCGAATATAAGGCAAGGTCAACCAATAGTAAATCCAGTTATATTGCTCAAGTGAAGTGGGTTTATTATTATTTTTTTGTTGAAAGGAAAGAATTTATTACAAATTTCCCTGGAGCTTTTTTTATCAGGGCTAAGTTAGGTACAATGAAAGAGAGGAGAAAATATGCTGTGGGGTGGCAGAGTCTGTTAGTTTGGAATTTGCTAGCATTACTTGGCATCCCATGGTGGAGCATGGACGTGCAGTTTAGCAGGATACCCTATGGCTTGTGTTGGTCTTAATCCAATGCTTCGAGGAGCCCTCCCAACAAAAAATATATTTTGAAGAGACTCTTATGGGGTTTTGCTGCCATTTGAGTTTGTGGTGAAGATCTTTGTGACAGATATTTTGGTGCAAAGTTGTTGTTTGTGACAGATATTTTGGTGCAAAGTTGTTGTTTTTCTTCAACAAAGAATAAATAGTGATAGACAAAGAAGGGAATGCCAGTGGAATTGCTTCAACGACCACCACCGGAAGGTTTGGTTTTGAAGTTTTTTATTTCTTGTACTTGGTTTTTAGCCCACACTCTTGGGATTTAGGAATTGATACTAATATTCAACACTCGGGCTTCTCTCGGAAAGAGGTTTTCGATCCCCTTAGGATATTGAGCGAGAAAACTGGCTGTATATTTGTGGGATTTGTTCAGTTTTATGCTGCAACAACAACAGTCCAAAATCGATATTATTCCTTACCCTTCGCTCTCGTCTGCATGGCTATAGGGCTATCAAATTTCAGTTCTGCGGATTCTCTCCTGGTGGCATTTTGATCCTAATTGTGAGCTGAAGCTAGAGATTCCTGGAGCAACAATTTTTGAAGCCTTTATCTGAGCTCAATAGTGTCTCCGTAAAAAGTCAGCAGGGAAATAAAATTCTAGCCAGCGGCTTCGTCCTTGCCTTTGAGGAAATAGGTAACTAGAAGCGAGATAAAGAATAGAATGTGCGGTGGAAATGATAGTAATGATCTCTAGTAGAACAAATGTTGTGTTTTATTCTTTTGTTCTTTCTTCTTTCTTTTTGTTGGTCAGTCTGTGTCGATATTTTCTTCTGCTAAAGAAGACTTGTGGTTTCATAAAAACAGAAAGCTTCGTAGCTGCTAAAAGTCATGTGTAGCATGCTACAGTTGGTCACAATGCTCAAGAGATTGTGTAACTGAATGTTTGTGAAATTATCAAGGCATTTTGGGAAGTCTCTTGATAAAAATTAATTACATAGTTTAATTATTTGTAAACACTGTATCCATCACTTAGAGAGACTGAGGAGTATATACCCAACATTGTGTGAATGCCACCTGGTTACTGAAGGTTTAAATATTGACAGACGGTAACAACCGAACATAATAGCTGGAAACGCACAACAGAATCTTGGATTATCTTTGAAGTTAGGTCTCCCTCTTGAAGCACTTGAAAATTTATACAAAACACAATTCCACAAACCATGCTATATATATTTATAAATACATTTAAAGAAACAATACAGTATTTTCAGTGGTCTGTTTAACTGCCATATTTTGTGTCTAATGGAATCAAACCACAGCCATTGTCTTGATTAAAATTAACTGCAAAGGAAAGGCTGATTGGGATTTTGTGAGTTTTGGTCGTACTTGGATGCTGCTACAGTTTGAGGCATGGAATTGTGTTTCTCTGAGAGGAAAATTCTGCATAGAATCCTAGTGGAAGTATGTTAATAATTTGTGCTTACTGTTCACAAGCTATACTCTCATAGTAGAAAGCCTAAAATCTCTTGAAATGTTTTAGATTTCAGGTATTACGTTATGGTTCAAATTTTGTCTAGCAGTTTGAAGGCTGCTTTTATCTCTAATAAAATGCTACGGTTACATCTTTGCTCTTGTCCGTTATACACAGCACTTTGCGTTGCGTTACTGGATAAATTATTCCCCGAATTTCAGATAAATGATGCTGCACATGGTTTATTATTGCGATCACTTTACACAGAGATTGCACATTGAAAGTCTTTTGTTGGGACATTTGTTTATTACACTGCTACTGCATACATGATTCATCAAAATGTGGGAGCTATAGAATAGATAATAGAAAAAAAAATATTTGGTAAAATATTTTGTTATGTATATTAGCATACACACATATTATATTGAGCCATTGGTATTCATATATCTTCCTATTCTGAAGTGGCGAAGGCAGGAGGACGGAGAAGGCAAGACCAAAAACATTTTTGAGCTGATGAATTGGAAACAGCTCATACAAATTAATGAGATATTGACCATATCTGTAGACCATACAACCATTTGAAGAACTTTTAAATTGTCAGTGACTTTGGTGATTATTAATCAAGTGGAAGTTGTTTTATTTCAGACAAGCTCTTCGGTTTCCTCATGTCCGTTTATTTTTCCCATTCATACATGTGACAGATTATGTTTGAAATCATGATATACACCCATCATCATTTGTCCAATGCTGACAGTAGATGTATTGTAATTTATTCCTGGCTCTCTGCCCCCTTTGTTATGTTCCACGGAGGAGGTGATCATGTGCCTTTGTCTTGGTCGTAGTAATAAAACACACACGTGTCTCAGACGTTTTATCACGATCATCAGTCACTAAGATGAGCTACTGCCTGCCGTCCTGTTAATAGCCCTGACTGATAATAGCAGCTGTAAATTGCTGTCTCATTTAGATCTTCTCAAGCAGACCTTAAAGAAATGAATGACACAGGCGGGCGGCGGAGACAACCCAGTAATTAATGGAAGGATGTTTGGGAATGCAGATAAACGAAGGAGCAAGGATGTACAGGTGTACAGGCATTTCGTAAACACTATTAAATCATTCTCGTGACTGTTCATCAGAGTGCGAAATATTTATTTACAAGTCTTTAAGAGCGATCAACGTTACCGCTTCTCAAAGGTGTTGTTTGGATGTGACTTGGATCAGATCAATATCTGCCAACAATATTTCAGACAACTCTCTTGGCACTGTCATAGACTTGTCTCTAGAATTTGATGTAGACCAAGTATTGTTAAAGGGTGGAGAGTACATTGTTGTAATATTGTAGCAGTAATAATTTTGTGTTTTGATGCAAGGGCTTAAATCAGCTATTTGTATTTGAAGCTTCATATTCTCCTTCTAAAACATGTTCTTGGAGCGGGAATATTTTAAATGGCTTTGCATATTTTTTTCATTAATGTCATAGCATATGACTTTAAAGAGGTTGGAAAAGTCCTGTTTGTTCTGAAATCAAACATCAGCAATTAGAGCTTGACCTAACACACTGTCATTGAAGAACTGCCTAGCCTATGTTATAATGTTGCCAAAGGGTTGGGGCCTGCCTTTAATATTTGTTATTCTGTGTCTCACCACCAAACACTTGTCATTTATTAGACCAAAACAACACTTGAGATGCAATACCGCTCAAGCAACCTTAGTGCCTTCTGTTAGAAGTAAAATATTTTTGAATGAAAGCCTAACCAACTACTGTACACTACTAGTATAGTATAGTATAGTATAGTAATATTAGTCGTTTTGGGCTGTAATTGTTAACCGGCGTCATGTATCAAAGATCAACTCTGTTTCGATACGAGGCTTTGGATACCAAAACTTGAGTGGAACGTGACAGACGTCTCTTGCCAGACCTGCAGAGGATCTGACTAATCGGTCTTCCCCTCACTGTTGCACCCTGATTCCTACCTTTCTAATATATAACTAGTACCAGTAGCACTGTGTGCTTCTATACAAGCCTGCAAGCGGGTAAAATTCTATACCATCCATTCTGGTTGGCAAGGACAGTATTTTGTTTGGGCAGTGACCTATCATATTTGGAAATTTGGTTGTCATCTGATGAACTCAACACAATGTACCAAAAAAAAAAAATCAACACACTGTACAAAAAAAAAAATCAACACACTGTACAAAAAAAAAAATCAACACACTGTACAAAAAAGAAAAAAAAGAATTACTCTTGTTCTGGTGGTTGTTTATCTGATATATCAGTTTTGGAATCAGTTTTCAATCACAAGATTTCTTTCAATGAATTGTTTGAGATGTTTGCATTGACTTTGGTCAATTGTTTAAAACTGTATGACCAGCCCTTCTAGAGCAGTTGTAGTATATCATACACACCCCAGTCATTTTAAGGGCAAAGCTGATGGTTGAATTTGCTTTTCCTTTAACACTGTGTTTCTTTTACTCCTCCCTCTGGGCCTGAGAAAAACAGTGAACCGACTCTCATGTTATGAATCGGATATGTTTACATGCAAGTGAACTGTCACAATTTGTGTCAACAGATCTGTCCATGTGGTTGAGAAATATTCTTTTCACCTGAGACAGAAACAGACTCTTGTCTTGACAGATTTAAAAGATTTAATTTTATCCTTCCATTCAACAACAACCGTCTAATTGGTTTTCACTTTCGGTAATTGCCGTCCATAAATCCCTTCGTTGTTGACAATTGTCGCTGAGATGAGAGAGAGGGGGGGGGTGGGGGGGGAGATGTCCGCAATTATACAGTAAATGTCTTGATTCTCTGTGTTTGGAACAAGGGTGTCGGTTAATATCAATCATGGTTTATATCGTACTCTGCTCGTAGAAAATAGGTATTATGTAACTGACCAATACCACAAATTACATTAAAAGTTTCTCGGTTTCATTCTCAACTGTAAACACATGAATGACTGTGCTATCCCAATCTATGTTTGAGGTCTTTTTGTTGAGAAAACTTTGGTAACCAACTCATGGTTTGAGTTTCTTCATGCTCCAAATAGAAACAAGAATATGTGTAGTATGATTATACCATAATTTCATGAATAGATCCTCAATTTGATTTTTTTTTTTTTTTTTGGAATATAGAATAGTTTTTTTTTTGTCCCTTGTTCAAAATGGACAGGTCAAACTGTATAAATGTCATTATTCATTGCTATGCCATTTTTTTTTTTTTTTTTTTTCAAAAGTTAATGTTCCTCAGTTTATATAATGTGCGTAACAGTTCCTACGTAAACACAGAGGTGTTAATTTTTTAGTGGATTTTATTGGTATCATTTAAATTCAGAAGCTTTCATTCATTGCCAAATTACAGTAGACACTAGTCTATTGCAACTACATCTGTTCTCCAAATTGTAAGTAGAACTGGCTGGAAGTTATTGCAATATTAGCCACCCTCAAGTTTTCCACCATAAACCTACCCTGTGCATAATTAGCTAAAAGACCAATTGCCACTAAATATTATGCCCTCTTTGAAATACCATAGGTTTCTGCCCTTATCAATGAATGATTATGTTTAAACATACTCTTTCGGGTTTGAGTCCTGGCAACCAAACTCCCCCTCCCCCCTCTCTCTCTCCCCAACCCTCCTCCACAAACCCTTCTGCCAGCTGCAGTAGCTCATAGCTTGTATCCCTTATAAAGGTCATAAATTTTACAAACCAAATGCATGGTACTCTGGAAGCACCACAGTATGTGAAATACACAGGAATATGTAATAAATTCCATTTCCTGTTTGGAGATATTTGTGGTACTTGAATCAATGCATGTGCCTGTACTTACAAACATTCCTGCCATAACTCCATCAGATCTCACCACTCATTTAGTGTAATGAAGTATGATGAAGTAGTCATTAACAGGTTTATTGCTCTGCTATAAAAGCTGGCTCTCAGGAATTTCCTTCAAGATCAGAAAGAACAAGCAGTCCACCTGTAGTCATTTGTAAGAATACTTGTGGCGGCTCTCAATCGTTCTCGGGCAGCTTTCACCTTTAAGTCCATCATTTGTAAATCATGCTTGGATTGATTAAGTGACAGCGGTTTTTATGTAACGTAGAATCTTTTTGGTGAGGTTTGTTTCCAAATTTCATTGACACGGTAAAGTTGTCTGACTTCTTTGTTATATCAAATATATCACTAAAACAGATGTCTTATTGCAGTTCGTATTTTATTCAGAAACATTTCAAATGGAGAGTCAAGTTTCACAGTATGTAGGATTATTACTTCCTAAATTTCCTCATAGAGACAACTTTTTGGGATAACTTATGAAAAACTGCTGTATATCATCACCAGTAATAATAAGGGAACAAAACCTTGATTCTTGCTTTAACAGTATGTAGCAAACATGTCAAAGGAAATAATGACATTTTTCAAGATCACTGCAATCATTATTTCTCTGGCGTTTTGTTCAGCAGCTGAATTGGAGTCTGTGAAGGCACTCTTTGTCGAGAAGGAGAAGGAGCTGGCCAAGTGCTTTGCCAAGGTTGAGGAGATGACCCACCAGCTGAAGCAGCTACAACATGCCCCACCCCCAAATGGTCGAAAAAACGATCTCGAGCATCTCAAACGAGAACTTTTGGTGAGTGAGATGGCGATCAGAGCAGAGCTGTTTATTTTTGTTTATTTTTTTTTGGGGGGGGGGACTTTTCGATACATTTTGTATTGTAGTTTTGATACTAAGGGCACATAGCTGTGTATTTCAGTAGATTGGTTTGATATCATTAAGACAAAGTGGAGAATTGCAAAGACTTTTTTTTATGACATTTGAATAATAAGAACTTATGAAAGGTTCTGGACCACAGAATTTTCATCATTTGACTAATTTTTGAGAAGTGTCTGGTAGATATGGTTAATGTCTTGGTTGTTAGAATGAATAACCATGTGGCTGATGATATAACATCCATTATGGTTAAGGTCAACAAAATTTGCTAGATTGCTGTTTTGAAATCTCTAAATATTTCACTGGTAAGGTAAATTCCTTTTTATCAGCTAAATGTCTTATTTTAAACTCAAGAAGAGAAAAAAAAACCCTCAAGAATAATTGTATGCTTTGTGATGTTATCAGAAATATAAGCATTTCTCAAAAATGTAAATTGTGAAAACAAATTTTACCCACCCCCCCCATGCTGGACAAGTAGTCCATGAGAAAAGACATCACAAGACCTCTTACTGCTTCATGTTGTAATGATGTTATCACTCACACCGTAGAATAATATTTAGAAAAATGTATTCATTGCTAGAAAAACTCATTTTTTTCTGTAGAAATAAACGATATGATTGGTATAAATGGTAGTAAATTCTGGAAGTATTTCAGTACTTAGGTATAGATGTTTTCCGATCTATAGTCATTCCTCTAAAAATGGATATTGTTGCTATAATTGACCTCCTTTGGAATTAATCTTTCATTAGTCATTAGTCAATTTATTGATTTGTTTTTTTACCTTTTTTTTTTCTCTTCAGAATCATAACAACAGAAATGAACAGCAGAGCCAACATCTAGAGAGACAGGCCGGACTACTCAATCAACGTAGTCAAGGTTTGAAGGAAGTAGACAAGAGGATCGAGGAGCTGAAAGAATTACTTCATCGCCGTAGGTCACCGCAGAACGTACCTTCCTCAAACAGTAGTAATAAGAATAATAGTAACAGCAGGAGCTTCTCCAATGGTGCTGTCTCTCGCGGAAAGTTTTACCCCACCTCTCAGAGGTCTGTACCACCGGATGATAATGGACAGTACGAGGGCAGACAGGGGACCAGAGGATACCCTCCTCACCCCCATCCACAATCATCTCAAGAAGGACCAAACAGTCGCAGAAGTTTACCCATGTCCAACGGCGGTACCCTGCCAGCCGATACTAATGGCAACGGCTCTTGGGCGAAGCCAGTCATTATGTCAGGTGGGAGACCTGGCGATATGCCAGGTAGACATCAGCTCTCGACCAGTCCAAGGACGTCACCTCAACAGAACCGCCATCCTGTCCCTCTGCCCAGAAGGCCCTCCTCCCAAGATCCGAATGGGCTACGAAACCGGGATGACAATAGCGGCAGTGACACCTCGTCCCTGACAGAGAATTCTAGCCTGGACAGTGTTCCGATCTCTACAACAGGCCTTACCAGACAGAGACCACCACCCCCTGGCAATAAGCCCATCAGAAGCTCGCCCATTCAAAATGTCAGAAACAATGGGTCTTACTCACCCGTACCTCGAGTGCCTCCCGGAACAAACGCATCTGCAAATCCTAATAGGAATTCTACCTTATCGGTCAGGGACCCACACACCAAACTCCTACAGACCAGGCCAGCAGGTGACCGATCCCCAATGTACAGTCCAAGTAGCCCAACGGCCTCGGCGTCATGGTCCCAGAGCGATGGTGGCTCGGATTCGGGCTCTCAGATCGACGGTCATCACCCCAGAGATCCAACGAACAGGAGCAACATTCCACCATCCGCACAGCGCCACCACCCTCCATCACCACCCATGCCGCAGCGTCCAGTACCGGCCCACAGGATCAACACGACCAAACAGTTAGATGCGACAGATAGCTCGACTTCCAAGGAACAACCAGCCCCGTCTGATCCAAGGGGAAATAGTTCACAGCAAAATGAGGGCATTCAAGGGAGGAATTCACGGCAGATATTTCACCAACATTCGCCAGCTACAGTCGGAATTTATAATAGCAACGGCGTCAATAGGCCGACGGATGATGCCCACGGATACGACTCCGAAATCAGTGAGCATTCACAAACAGATGATGGCAGTATGGCGGCTATTTCGGCAGATAGACCGGCTAGTCCAATTCATGACCCTACCCTGGTGATTCATCAATATTACAAGGATACAGATCGACTCCAGAATATGCCCCGCCCGTTGAAGAAGCGAATATCGTTTACGGAGAGTAAAGACGAGAACTTCTCCTTCATGAGGTCAGAGTATCGGGATAAGTTATTCCAGCAGACCGGGAAGGCCAAAGGAAATCTCAGCTTGAAAGAGGAGCCCGAGAAAACGCCCTCAGATTCCGGCTCGGAGGGAACAGAGAAGGAAGGCAAGGGCGCCACCGAAGGCGGTGAGTACAGCAACGATGCCATTCTGACTCACAAGCAATACAAAGAGGCCCTAGCCATGCTGGCCCAGTCTCCTATACTCTCACAGTCCACAACCAGGGCTGGACCCCACGGAATTCTCAAGAGGGAAGGCAAGTCTAGAAGGAAAGGTGTCCGGGTCAGGTTTGATCCACTGGCCTTACTGCTCGACGCATCGTTGGAAGGGGAATATGATCAAGTCAGACGGATAATTCAAGAGGTAAGTCAAGGAAAATGTATTAGATTGTGGATTGGGATGAGACGGTTGGGAGAGGAATGACCCATTGGCATTGCTGTTTGATACAGTGAAATCTGTCTTAACATACTGTCCCTCCTCCCCCTCCTTCCTCTCACTCCCGGGCCTCTCGCTTTATATGCGGACACCCTAACCACTAGGCTATGGACGCTGATTGTATGTCCAGAGGTTTATATCTTATTCAAAAAAGTTTGGTATTTGCATTCAAAGCATCTTCAGAGAGAAGGATTTCCATGTTTTTACTTAAACGTCTTACATATCTTTCTCCGCAGGTGCCCAATCCAAGTGATGCAAACGATGAAGGCATAACAGCTCTACATAATGCCATCTGCGCCAACCATTCTAAGATTGTCAACTTTTTGATCCTATTTGGTGTGGATGTTAATTCTCCCGACAGCGATGGATGGTAAGATACCCTCCTACCCCCCACCCCTGCACACTCTGAAATACCTATAAAAGTTTGAGAACTTCTGTTAGTATCTCAGTGCCTAGATTTATCCAAGAAGAGATTGATCAATGAGATAGTTCTCATGATTAAAACCTGCTTAATGCAAAATCTGTCAGTAATTCAAGAAATTTGACATTTGGATTAGTTTCGCTAAATTCTCGTGCATAACTCTACACTATTCCCTGAAGGTAAATCGTAGGCGATTCATTCTTGTACATGCAGAACACTGACAAGCCATTCATAAATTTAGAATGATCTTCAATGGCTTTTACTGCAAATTATTAATTTAAAGTTTGTAAGAAAATGTTCGAGAGACAAACCAAACAGGAATAAATCCATCACAAAGAAGTGGGAGGAGGGAAAGAAGGGAATAAAATTATGACAAATTCATAGGTAAAAAAAACTTTAATAGAGAAGAATTATTCATTAATCAAATTAGTATGGAATAAATTCATTTTTGTCAGCAATAAAGATGGAATTTTATCTCCATCTACCGGTCACTCCAGATGGGCTGAAATTGTCAGTCACTCTTTTCCAATATGTAGGTTCTGTTTGAAAGATTCTTGACATAAACAAACATCATAATAATAATGATTGGAAGTTGATTTATGGATAGGATTTCACTTCATCTTGTAAAAAAGGAAAAAATGAAGAGAAAAAAAGTCATGCAAATGGCTGAAAATTGACTCAGCCAAGTGGTTTAATTAATAATTAATAATTAACAAAAGTTTCAAAAAGTTGAAATCCCAACCATCGTCTTGACCATACTTGACAGATAGATAGAGTTGTGTGTGCAATGAGCAACTTTTACCTAAAACTAAGGAAATAATTCCATTTGTGAATTGTCAGTATTTGAAAGTCATACCCAAGGAGGCAACCATTTTCTTCAATATGTGATGTCTAAGTGTCTCTAGGAAATGAAATATTTAACCATTATTTTCTTTTCTGATATGACTTTATTCTCATGATGATAGCATTTCGGTAATCTTAAAAATAAATTTAAATATAAAGACAAAATATAAATATAGCCAGAGCAGATTAAGATGTGGGACAATTTTTGTTCTCTGTAATGTTTATAGTTTGATAAAGTGGTCTTGTTATTTTCCAGGACACCCTTACATTGTGCTGCATCGTGTAACAATTTGAAGATGGTGAGGGGATTAGTGGAGCGAGGAGGTTGTGTGTTTGCTACGACGATCAGCGACAAGGAGTCGCCCGCAGAGAAATGCGAGAAAGAGGAAGACGGCTACCTCGGTTGTTTTGAATATTTAAACGGTAGGGACTAGAAATCATGATTATATTATGCAATGAATAAATCATTATGCTGTATCGTTAGAAAAGTATGCAATGTTCATTGCATGGAAGGCTTTTCAATCAGTGTTCTACATACAAGAATACAAATACTCCATGTTAGAATTTTTTTTTTTTTTTTGTGTCAAAAGTTTTAATGTGCATAATAATGTTGTTTAATGCATTGGCACACTCCATAAATTTCCTTCCAGATGGAAGAAGTAGTGAAACAAGTAAGTTAACTTTAGTAATGGTCAAGTTGGATTCTTCACAAATCTTGTGTCATGATTTTTGCGGGGTTACTTCAACAGGTTGTATAAGTTTGTGATCTGTCTGTATTATGTATGGGACAGCTTATATGTTGCTCTTTCTTATTAGAAGTTGTTAAACCAATACTTTGTTTCTGTAATTTGTACTGATATAATCTTTGAACTAAGTTGTTCTGAGATATGGAGTCTGGATCCTGATTTACTCTGTTATATGATGTCTGGAGATTCTTGACATTGATAAGGATATCAATACTTAGCAGTCCTTTACTCTTTGTCTTGGAGTTTAATCACCACCCCTACACATCCCAAATATAAGTATATATATATATATATATTTATTGTATGCAATCTATCAAAACATTGATACGATCAAAACTATTGACTTACCATCTAAGTTAAACATTTCATGCTTCTCCTCAGATATCCAAGAAAAGATGGGGGTGGTCAACAGCGGTACGGTGTTTGGGGTCTACACGTACGAGGCTGAGAAGGAGGATGAGCTAAGCTTTAAAGATGGAGATCAGATGAAGGTGGTGAAGAAAGGAGATGAGGATGAGACAGAGTGGTGGTGGGCGAGCAAGGATGGACGGGAGGGATACATTCCCAGAAATCTAGTCGCTGTAAGTCTCGGTTTGCTGGTGAAGCAGCAGCAGTTAAGAGTTTGCTTCCCAATTTGCATAAATGCATAATTCATGAGGTCTGATGTAACAAGTAAACAATGGTAAACAAAATAAAAATTAGTATGGTTAGATGTACTGCAGTCGTCAGTTTTGTGAGGGGAGGAAAAAAGGAAAAGCAATGCACCCACTCCATTTTATAGCATCCCAAGTATATTAGCAGTGTGGTACTTTAGTTAAGGTCTGGACGAAACGTTTTGTCGATTTTTTTCATGTATTTTTCAAAAACTATATGTCATTGAAATGCAGAATATGTCCCTGTTTAATATTTAATTATTTCATTTCCTTTCTTGCTCATTAGCTGTATCCAAGGGTCAAACCACTTTTCAATTGATGCTAACTGTCGTTATCGTGCTACCGACTTTGGGACCAGCATCGCAATTCCTGTGCGGAAGATATCGACAAAGACGTGGAAAGCAGCTTTGTTGGAAGCATTTTAAAAAGGAATTTGCATCTTGAAAGAGATGAAAATCTCATGAGCTTGTAGATACAAACAGCCTGTGCAGTGCTTAAGTTTGCTCTCAAGATGGCAGTTCACAGATTGCAAGAAAGATACAATTCCACATGGACATCGGACTACATAAATTGTTGATTTTCTCTGTCATCCAAATGGGGACAAACATAAATCAGCTGTTACCGACCAAACGGCCCTCCTCCCTTTTCGTTTCTATTTGTACCAAAAATTAGCAAGAAAAAAAGAAGTTTATCCAATATTCTCGTCGTCATGGGTGATAACCAAGCTCGACTTTTGTACATAAAAAAAAAGCTCTCCTTTTGTAAAAAGAGAAAATGTGTATTCTTTTTAAAATATCCTTATTTTTGTACTCCTTGATTAAGCTTTTAAGATAAATTCTGTACTAACATTTTTTGTAAAACATGGCTGATGTGTGCGTTGATGGATGTAGTTTGATGCAAACCCATGCCATGGGTGTACTTTTAGATTGGACTTTCTTAACCGTGGGATATAAAGGGGATTATATAATTGGGGGGATTTTTTTACACGGTACTAATTTCTTTTCCTTTTTCTATCTCTCTTTTTTTCTTTCTTCATCTTTGACTCCTTATAGCTTGCTTCTTCTGTTTTTTCTCAGATGAAATGATTGGGCATCAACCCTGTTTCGTTGTTTTTTGATAATGCTACTATTAGACAGATAGTAGACTAAATAATGACAGATTTGGAAAGGCTTTGTTTTGAAAAAGGCTTGTGGGTACAAATCTTTAAAGACTCTGAGGTAATTGGCATTTTGTCAAATATTTAAAAATGCGGTTAAATATGTTACCGCCATAATTTGAAACCCAAGAGGCGCAGCCCTGGAGTAAACTGTGGTAGCAATTGTGGTATTAATAGCTTTGTAAAAGAATGAAACTTTTCAGATGTTATAAAAATTATTCTTTGCAGATGTTAAAAAAAATGAAACTTTTCAGATGTTAAAATATTGAAACTTTTCAGATGTTAACAAAATTAAACTTTTCAGATGATAAAAAAAATGCTGCTGCAACATTTTTACAGTCTCAGTGATTCATTTATACAACTTTTAGAATTGTTTTGCTTATTTTCTGTCCAATTGTCTCCAAAGACAAATCACATAGTTTTTTGCAGTATTTATTTAATGTTCAAAAATTATTGGTATGCTAACAAATATTGATTATTCACTCCCACGGGTGACTGTCAGTTTTGTTCCCAAACTTTTCTCAACACATATTTATTCAAATCAATTTGGCATGAAGTAAGTGGGTTGGTGGGGATAGGGGTGGTTGGGAGTGAGGAGGTGGTTGGGAGGGAGGGGAAGCGGGTAGGCGCTAGAAGGGTAGACAAGTGATAGAAGTAATCATGCAAACTTCAGAACTAAACTTTATGTAAACAACTAACATTATATTTGGTGTGCTATTTCTGATTTTTTTTTTTTTTAAACATTTGGTATTTCGAGAAAGGTTGAAAAAATTACTGAATTTACACAGCGTTTAAATTAAAATTAATGTAGTCGCTCTCAAAATGTCTTGAAAAGACAAATGACCCCCCCCCCCCATCTAACGTTAGCATGAATTTGTTAGAAGCACAAATTGTTTTGCACTTGTCATACAATTTTTACATGATTCTTGGATAATCATCAGTTTTATTTCACTCCTTCGTATCTACTCAAGGCTCAGAGTTAATCTGCCATATGTTACAAAAGTGTCATACTAAGTACCTTGAGGAAACCAGCAATTAAAATCAAACACATCTACATCTCAATAATTAATTTCATTATCTATAGCTAATAATTATAAATCTCTGGAAGTCTGGATTTTGTTGATTTTACTTGATTCCTGGCTTAACTGTTGAGAGCACTCTTACTGATTGTGCGAACAGTTACCTTTTATTGACAGAAACAAAATATTCAAACTATTCAATTGGTGTGCATCTTGAGCAGAACCTGACAGTAGGTTTTCCGAGCTGGGTGAATAAATGAATGATGTTACCAGTATTCATATAGTAACCACTCGAATATTGACACATCAGCATCTATTGGAAATGTTCTTGTATGTGAAGGGTGTTTGCCTTACAAGTGTGTTCTTTTGTTGATGGAAATACACTTTCTAAGTTTATATATCCTTACAAGGTGCTATGGGTAGCCATTTGGGACAATTTTCTGATGCTGGTATCACCACTCACATAAGGTACTCTCATGTTGCTCCTCAGTTCAATAAGTTAGCTTGAACAGTTCTCTGATAGATGTTGGATATTCCTGCTGTCAATACAAGCATGTTAAAGCCTGATTTGAAAGTATATTATATAAAACACTGCCCCAAACTGGGAGCTACTTGGAACAGTAGTTAATGTGACTTATTCATACCAGCAAGGAAGCATTACTTAAGAGTATGATATGACTCTGTTGGTATTTCCAATGATCCTGCACATTGGACATAACACATTATATCATTAATGTACAGGCACTGTCCATCCAGTTACGTATTCATGCATATGTAAATCAACTCTTAGTATTCTATTCAATTAACCGCCCACACATATTTCTTTGAAAGTTTAATCATCTTTCATGTTAATTTGTTAATAATTCATTGTTCTTCTATTAGGTATTCAGTCAACTTTTCACATCCTAGGTGATCAGAAAGCTCCTTGGAATAGTCTAGCACTAGCTTATTTCAATCACAGTCACGGCTGGAGAGAGATATGTTGATGACACGTGCCAAGCCTCATGTGGTTATGGCTCAGCAAGAAAGCATCAGCTATGAGAATGGACTGCTTTGTCGTATTTTAAAAAAAAACTTGCATTGCAAACTTTTCTTGAACTAATCTCAAACATGTCTGATTTCATAGTTTTGTACCCTGTAATAATGTTTTGAATTATCAGGTAAATTATGCAATTATTCAAGAAATAAACACAGAAAACTGATACCAAACTTCCTGTGATGCTGCTGCTGCGATTTTAGGAAATAAAGCTCTAATAAATGTTTTCAAGTACCCTTACCTTCTCTCTTCCATTAGTCTTGTACTGGTACTTCAAGATTGTACCAAAATTCAGACAAAAAAGAGCAAATATCAGTTTCTAACATAAGTAAATAAAGGCATTGATTACAATAGAAAGAAAGCTTAACTTACATTCAATTTTTTTTTTTTTTTTTTTTTTTTTTTTTTTTTTTTTAAACATTCATTAAAACTGGTATAAAAAGAAATATTTATGAAGAGGAGTTCAATGATCGAGCAAATACCAAAAAGAAAACAGAATGTGAAAATATGATCAGAGTGAAAGAAACAATTGTGAACTAACAGATTGCATCCTGGTGGCGCTATGACAAATCACTAACAGATATAACAGGGCCTCTGAGTTTTCTAGTTGGTATGCCTTTTGATGGGGAACACATGTGTTTTGGGTTTTTTTTTTATCAATTTGAAATATTTGATCATCTAACTTATTACATGATAGTTTGTATTACTTCTCATGTTACTTTACCTGTGTGATAAGGCTTAATAACTGCTGATTATCTTTTAAAACAATGGAGGAGTGACTGATAATTTAGCATCAGAACCATATGGGATGTATGTTGTTATTGTCTGCCTTCAGCCAGACAACAACATACATCCCATATGGTTCTGATGCTCAAATATCATATGGGATGTATGTTGTTGTCTGGCTGAAAGCAGTTTAGTATTACAAAAATAAAAATAAACTTTTGATTTATGTTGGCATGAAGTGACATTTTAAGTGTATTCATGTTAATTAATTCACAAAATCTCAAGCACTGGTGTTTCTCACAGGTTTATGAATGTTACACTCTGAAAGTAAAACCAAATTGCTTGGACAATGGAATGTTATTTTTTGTATATTTGGATCACAAATCAGTGTATTGAATATCAAACCCTCATGCCCAGTGTATGTTATCATACGGTTGCTGAAGCTACTGAAATTGCAATTTAATATAAAGTTAAAATAATGTTCTTTGTAATGTGTAAGTTACAAGTTTTTGAGATTTTTCTGGTACCAATTCTTCAGATAGTTGGGTTTTTTTCTTTTCTATCTGGTTAGTTGTGTTAGTAGAAACCGATTCTTCTTGATCTGTATGGTCAAGATGAAAGTTAAATGAGATATAACAGCACCATAGCTACCAATGATGTAACCAAGGTATGTGGTGTAGTGAATGGGGTTTGGTGACAATAGGTCCCACACCCCTACCCTATTGGTCAAGCTGGCCTAAAAACCTTTAAATCTAAGATGTATCCCCCACCCCCCCCCCCTCTGGCATAGCTATAAACATGGGGTCCTTGGGCCAATGATTATTTAGGGCTCCTTAAGAGAGTGCAGCTAAGCATCCATTCACTGTGATCAAGCCATTCTTTTCTTGTGATGGATCCCTTCTGTGTGAGGATAGTTTAGATAATCTAGTGTACACCATTTTTTTAAGGGGCCTAGGGCTTTGCTCTCTCTCTCTCTGTCAACCACCTGGTGTTGCATTACTGCTCATATTCTCTGCTCTGTGGTAGTGTCTTCAATTGTAACCGATTTAATTGCAAATTGATTTTGTAAATTTAACTGTAGTGTAATGGATGACAGGATTCTGTCATGCAAGAAGTTTTCAGATTTAAACTGATTGGATTGAAATTAAGATAATTTAAACAAAAGAAAGACACATTACAGAATGAAAGAAATCGGAAAGAGATGTTCCAGAAAACTCCAATCTAACTGAAACGATTGTCATGATAAGTCTTAATGTTTTTCATGTCAATTTGTGCAAATTTTGTTAAGGAATCGGATGTTTGTATACGGTAGACCCTTTTTTTGTCGATTTTTGGCTAGGGTCGAAAAAAGAGTTTATAATAGTCACTTTATGATTGTGTATTTGTAAAGTGAGGACAATAATTTTTTAAATCATATTTTCATTTCAAGTGTTTCTTGCAATTGAAGTGAATTGATTGTCCAATTTTTGGGTGAGTAGATTATCACATATAAGAGATGTCTGTATTTTTATTATTTGAATTTTGTCTCTTTCGCTATCCAATTCCCCCCCCCCACACCCCCCCCACCCTTTCCCCACGCCCACCTTCTTATGCCTACAACACGAGGGGTGGACTTTTAACATAATGAAAAGCTGTTAAACTTGGGAAATGAACAACTGACAGTGAAAAATTAAGAAAGAACAGAGAAATGTTGGCCGGTAACGAGACCCGCCTAACTCGAATCACATCCCATTGGAAACAGTCTAGCGCCATCAGTTTGTTATGACGCTCGTGTCCTGTTTACTAAACTTTTCGTGTTTGGTCTGCAGATAAAAGAATCCTACGGAGTGTTTTTCAAAATCAGATTGCAAATTATATAAAATAGTCTCGAAGATTGTATTCGTCAGATGAAAATTAATCAGCGAATAGTGTTGTTATGTATGTTGTGTGCATGAGAGTGTGTGGGGAAGAGGTCGGGGGGGGGGGTGACAATAAACAAAAATCTCTGTTTCGGACAAACATTAATTCACGCCTAGTTAGTTGGACCATCGCCTTGGCAAGACCATGTTCCCCACGACTGGGATAATTTTTCAAAACACTGCATGAATTCCGACAAACCGTAAAAGCTTCTGAAACCGTCAATAGTGATCCTGCCTAACCAGAATAAGGACGTCTATCGGCCATATCCCTGATTCTTTTTTTTTTCTTTTTTTTTTTCAATATTCCAATACCTTCCCACGGTAATACCATTGGTTGCTTTTAATTCTGTAATTAAGTTAGATTTATATTTGCCAAAATTATCATGGACTTTTATGGTCGTGCCGATTAACAGATATATCTGAAGAAAGCTAGCACTGACAAAACGCATCTTAGTTTCCCGATGGAGCTTGAAAGTCTTAGAACTTGAAAAAAATTAAGGCTCTTTGAGAACAAAGGATATCTAAATTAAGTAGAGATGTGTGTTCAATAGACTTGTCCATGCATTAAGTATTTTCATACTAAGTTGATTGTCATTGGCATACCCGGATTATCTATAGGTATTTTGATTTGCTGACCGGAACAAAAAAGACCTGTGCCGCTTGTGAAGTGTGATGCGGATAATACTAACCACAGACAATGGTATAGGTGGGTGCGCAATTATTACGGTTGTCTCCGTATCTACATAACACCTATATAGAACTTGAGCCGAACGGTCTTCTTATTAAATCCTATATGCGTGTGTTAAGACCCGTATTGCCAGATTTTAACTTTTGACTGTTTATCGATGTCCGTCGTGTAGGGGTCTAATGGCAGGGGTCCTTTCCCACTTTGACAACTTTTTTTTTGATATGCAAATGGTATTTTCGTATTCATTTATCATCATTTTAATACCATTTGTGAGCTTTCAATTCTTTAGCGTGTGTTACCAAATATAAGCCAGTTGAAATTCTGATTGATTTTCCTTTTGGAGGGAGGGGGAACGTGGCCTAAGATGCTCCCCTCCCCCCCCCCCTATGGCCACTTCTCACAGTATTGCAAATCGCGTTTCGTTTCTTCTACTATGATACTACAAAACCGCATACGCTCCTCTTTCATATCCCTACCACTGCAATTGTGAAGTACTATCCACACGAAGCCGTAGATGTAAATATATATGACAACACATATAAGATGAATACAATATTAGCTGTGTTCGATAATGTATGCTGCCCTCTATACTACCCTCTATTTCCGGTCTCTTGCTCGTTTTTGGTTTCGATGATAATCGTAACCTATGCATTCATGCAGGCGGAGAGTGAGTGTGTGTGTGACCCTTCGCTTGTAAACACGATATCTCAAGAAGGGAAGGTTGGATCAATTTAATATTTGGTGTGTAAAAGTACCACATTGAGTAGAAGAACCCAATTTTTTGGTGAGGAGTTTAAAGGTCATTGTAGTCACCAGGGGCCAAATTGTGTAAACCTTGTGAACACGATATCTCAAGAAGGAAAGCTTGGATCAATTTCGTGTGAAGGAGTACCACATTGAGTTCAAGATCCCTATTGTTTTTGGTGGAGGTCCAAGTCCATTTGGGGTCGTTTAGAATTGTTACTATGACCAATGCGAAATAATTGTATAAAACGGTCTTCAAGTAGTTTGGCAGGTAGTTCACGAGCTTTTGTCTGGATCGGCTGTTGATCTCAATTTGTGTAGTCTCTTCCACCAGTGTCAGCATAGCTAGGCCTTAAAAGTAACGTCCGACTTTCGTCACGTTTATGATTAATGGACAACTTGAACAAACCTGGCTAGGCCTGTGAGCAATTTTATTTTTGTCTAGGCCAGCAACGGTTGGGTAGAATAGGGTTCGTTAACACAACAACGTGAAGAACACCAGTCAGAATACCAATACATTTAAGATGGCAAACATCTCCTTAATTATTACATTTTCCTACTGGCTATCAGTCATAATTCGCAAAGTATAGAACAATTTAATGAGTTTTGAGACAAGTTTGCTGTTGTTGCTGCTAGGATTTTTGGAAGATAGATGCTCTTACAACCTCAGATTTCACTGCGTACAAGATCACTTTGATTTAGGCAGTGTAATGGAGTAATAGCGATATTTTTTCGCGCATCAATCTGCAGCTAAAAGACAAGATAAATAACGCGGCAAATGTACGCGCTAATCGAGTAGCGGTTCAAAGTAGCAGTAGCTGTATAGGCTTAGGACTCGCACACACCTAGCTATTGTATATAATAATAATAATTTATTCTTTTATAGCGCTTTACATCAAAAAAATGATCTCAAAGCAGCTTCACAGAAACGCATAAAATAATACAACTTAAAAAAATATTACAGCTTAAAAATATTACAGTCTAAAAATATTGCTTCCTAAGAATTACAGAAATAAATAACTTAACAATAATTATTAAAAAACAATAAAATTCAGAAATTAAAGACAAAAGCAATAAAATATGACAGCATACAATGAAACTAAAATACTCAACTATTACAGCCGAAGAATTAGCAACAATAAGACTATCAAAACATAAATAGAAAATAAATTTCAATATAAAACAATCAAAAGATGGCAAGATGGTAACACAAACAATGTGACTGGAGGATTAAAAAGAATAATACTTTCGAAAAAGGTGAGTTTTAAGGAGTGCTTTAAAAACATTTAATGATGGAGCTGCCCTGATGTCATTGGGGAGTGCATTCCATAGATCAGGTGCAAAATAGGCAAAGGATTGTGCGCCAAAGCTTTTCTGGGCGAATCTGCCCGGCTCTAGTCGTATCTCCATAGAATGTCTGCTCCTCTGTCGTGTGCGATTGGCAA
>JAIPMN010000275.1:0-43167 GCA_020650975.1 Apostichopus californicus | reverse complement strand
TATATATAGTATTATTCTTATCGTTAGAAAAAACAGAGAAATAAGATATGACTCATAATTGACAAATAAGGAGTATTGTTTTAGAAAATATTTTGGAAATTTTGGTCCCTTTAGGACCTTTGTCAGCAATACATGGCAGTGGAATGAAAAGTAAAATGTGTAACACAATGAAAGTGTGACAATAGATAAGTGTAAGTGACATTGATGGAAATAGAACCAAATAAACCATAACTATACAGGAAGCGGGTTAAGAAGCAAAGAATACGAAGAACGGATTACATATATTTGTGGAACTGATAGTTGAGGCTGGTAATATGAGATTTAATACGAAAAATCCAATCGATTTCTTTTTGTTTACGTTCAGTTACTGATTTGAAGTTCAAGGCAATCAAAATCCATTTTAGGTTTTTGGGTTTTAGGAAGGTTTTAGGAAAATGTCTGTGAAGATTGAAATGTTCGGAAACGGTGAATCCTGCAAAAAGATTTTATGTGAATATTGAAACGTAAGCGGAACTGAGAACCTGTTTCACCAACATAATTGCAACGTACACAGTAGAAAATTTACATGATATTGTTTATAATAACAAGAAAGGGAAAGGGGTCTTAGACCATAGTCAACATTCGGAATTTTGACCAAGGTGCCTGGGGTAATATAGGGGCATATTTGGCATGGAGACTGGGTGAGGAAGTCTGGAGGAAGTGAGCAGAAATCTAAGGTAGGGTGGGGGCGGTAGACGAAAAGCGTGTTTGAGCCTAAGGCATTGACTGTTAACAATATAGTTCTTGAGACTGTGTGGGTGAAAACTAACAAAATGTAAATACATGTTAATATCAGTGGGCTTATAATAGACTATAATATAATAGACTATAAAAGAATTGCCATCCACTCTGACCTGAACATATAGAAATGATATTTGTCGTTGAGAAACTGTGACAGAAAATTTAATACTTTCATGAAAAGAATTTACATGTTCAAAGAAAGATCTAAAAGATTCTTCACCATGTGGCCAGACAAAAACAATATATTATGATACTATTATATTCGAATTAATATTCTAACATTTCTATATATATTTATATATATTTATATATACATAAACTGCTCCCGAAGAGCATTTCTTTGGTTGCAATAGTTTTTTTTCTTGCACACGGGGAGGAAAGAACGTTATGTGAAAATTGGTTTCAGTATACAGGGCAAACACAATCAACCATGCAGATGTATCCTGGAACATTAAGTCATTTGGCTCTGCGTAGTACCTACATACTGTAAAATATATCAATTTGCAGACGAGTTGAGAGACATCTATCAACGATGTTAACACTAACCATAGTACAGATGTTATAAAAAAAATTGCTGTCCATGATGATTTGCCTTTGAGTACATTTTCTGCATACTTCATAACACAAACGTTCTCTTAAAATCGAAAAAGGAAATAAAATAAAAACGTTTTATAATAATATTTTCCAATCCTGAACGAACCTTTACATGATCTAGTACTGTGCTTTCTATCCACATTTAATTCTCGTTTTTGCCATTTGTTTTCTTTTATTTCTACGTTGCTGTTAGATGACGTAACGTGCTACCACAATATGTATGTAGTTCAAACACTCCTCTACCCACAATAGTGTGTTACCAAAATGGCCCTGTGTTACTTGCTGGTAATGTTATTGTAAGTGACGCTGCAAACACGTGGGAATGGTATACTAACAATTGCAGGACCTACAATTGGCCATGGAACTCTCATCCAATTAATAATAGTATATGCCTATGTCATAAATCAACTGTGCGGTGAATGGACAAATCTTTCACAGGAGTTATTACATGCACCTAGTAAATCACAACTGCACATCGAGTTTGGCGGGCATCAGTCTCAAATCGTGGAGAATCGACATATACCGATTGAAACCGACATATACCAATTTAATATATAAATAATATAAATTATATACATCGATTTTAATTGGTATATGTCGATTTAAATCGATGATATGTCGAATTAAACTGGTATCAGTCAAGTTAAATCGACATATACCGGTTTAAATCGATGATATGTCAATTCTAGTCGGTAAAAGTCAATTTGCTAGAAACTGGTATAAGTCGTAAAAAATTGGTATATGTCGATTTAAATCGGTATTCATGTATGTCGATTCCCCACGATTTGAGACCGATGGCCCGCCATACCCGAGATGGTCATCACATGTATGTATGTATGTATGTATGTATGTATGTATGTATGTATGTATGTATGTATGTATGTATGTATGTATGTATGTATGTATGTATGTATGTATGTATGTATGTATGCATTTTAGATCCTCCAGGAACTCGCGAAGTCAGTCTCTTACATTCATATTTAACGTCCATGATTATGAAATGTCAATTGTCAACAACTCTGCACTCTTAAAACATCCGGATCAAATTTGATTCATTCCGGATCAAATTTGATCCGGTTTCCGGATCCCAGGGGCACCGACCCGGTCCGGATCAAAATGATCCGGATTTCCGGATCAAAAGAACAATGACCCCATTCCGGATCAAATTTGATCCCGTTTCCGGATCCCAGGGGCACCGACTCCGCCCGTATCAAAATGATCCGGATTTCCGGATCAAAAGAACAATGACCCCATTCCGGATAAATTCGATCCGGTTTCCGTTTCAAGGGTTCTTACGTTCTGGATATTATTCCGGGTCAAAAATGGATAAGACATAATGCAATTTGCTCCCTAGTATTCCACAGCATTGTTGCTACTGTCGAGACAATAGAACGTAAGGCTCTTTTCATTGGGGTATGCAAATAAGAAACAACATACAAATCTGAAAATAACTTGGCCATGTCTGTATTGTTTTTAACAACTTCGTAACAAACAACGTTAATTATTTCTACTTATAGAGAGAGGTTGATCTGGGTTACAATACTGATGAAAAAAAGCGGAAATGGAAAAGTGGATGGAATGCGAGAGTTGTATCAAGGCAGCAAAAGTGTATACTATTTTTAGTTATATCCCTGTTATATATGTGACTCTTGACATGTTGTGGCAATTTATGTGTAACTTTATGCTTTCAAAATCTTTATTTTCTAACAAGAAGCATATGTTTTATGCTTTAAAATCCTCACTAAAGATATCCCACAACAGGTTCAAATGTAAGAATATGCTAAAAAGAGATCATCTCCTGCTAACTTTAACCTCTGAATACTACATATTGCAAGATAATGAAAAATTCTGAAAAATGCTACTTCATCAGCCTCTCAACAAATGGTCTTATATTATTTACCAAATAATGATACTTTGATATATTTTGGTATATTACAAATAACTTAATACTATAGAATGACACAACTTTGATATTGTACAACTAACAATAAGTAAGACTTTTAATTGTATGCATAAAATCTTTGTTACATATAGCAGAAATGATAGAGATGTGATTTGTCATGGGAATAAGAAACTGTTTGTAAAAATAATTTCCTTTCTATGTTTACCTCTGCAAAGTTTTACTAAATATTAATTGCACTGAATTTTCTATGTATTAAAATAAATGAAAAGATTTCGAAAACTTAAGTTTTTACTGAACCACCAACATGTTTGGAAATGAACAAGTACTTGAATCATCACGTATGAATGCTTGATGATGTTTCCCTTGTTTTAAGCAGATTTAAGTTGGAGGAGGTGGTGGGGGCAGGTTAAGTTACCAATGCACCACTCACTGTTTATACTAGAAATAACACCATCCCTCTATTCATCTTTAAAATCCGAACAGCTCACACATAACAATGAGGAATTTTTGCAATTAAATTATGCAACAGGCTCACTGCAACTATCCAGTGCAATTTGACCTATATATTGGACATGAGTGGACAAACAACTCAAACTATGATAAATGTGTTATCTTAGTTAATGTGAAAACCATTAATACCACGACGGGTGAAAATAGGTGATGATTGCTCAGTCTTCTGGTTCAAAAAGTTCTCAAAAAGTCCCAGATGTTGTATCATTCTCATGTATAATTGACGTCAAGCATTTTAAAACATATGTCAACTGTCTGCAGAAGTCATTGACAAGGTAGCCCCCTTTTTTCAACTCTACTAAACACCTGCTCTGGTTGCTCTCTTGGTCCTCATGCTAAAACGAAAGGCTGTGGCTGTTGAACTTTTTCAAGGACAGATGGTATGTTTGTGCCAATCTATTGAAAAGATAAATGAGAAATTACACATTTTTGTTTTCAACTTGCAACATTCTGACATACAAGGATACAACCATACATTGCCACAAAAAGTCACTCTGACCTTGAAATTTTGCAAATCTCCTCCTCCTCATCATCATCACCAACACCACCATCGTCATCATCATCACCAACACCACCATCATCATCATCACCACCACCACCACCATCTTCACTATCATCATCATCACCACCACTATCACCAACACCACCATCATCATTGTGATTCTCAATCATTTCATAACCGTTAGGTCATTCTCTCTGAGAAACATATATTGTCGTCATTTTAGCTTAAGTTTAAGCCATTCTTATACAATCCATTAACGTCCATCGCCTTCTCTATCTTACTCTGCATGTTCCTCTGACACCCCTCCCACCCCTCGGACCACCTTTTACCCAAGTTGTCCTCAATGTACATATTTTTGTTCCTCCCGTCTACGCAATCCTATCTGGCAATTTTAGAAGAAAACCACAAACGTCATCGGGTTTTGATCTTCAACGTCGTCGTCCTGCTTTATGGTAGGTAAAAACCTGATGAGGGGCGAAAGCTTGTAGACTATCTCGGAGTCACACATTCGAAACCAGGCAAATATGGGTTAAATATTATTTTCATAATATGCGTAAGAAAAATTAAGACTACCAAGAGAAGACAGGTCACACCATAAGTGTCCCTCACCAACATTCTGCTGAAAAAAAATGGGTTCATAGCAGTGCTAATTCTCGTTAAGGATTACTGCAACAACTTGCTGTTTGGTGATGGTGGTGGTGGTGGTGGTGGTGGTAGTAATGGTGATGATCAAAATTGTGTGCTTACGTTCCTTGTTTTTGGTATTTCATCAACATGACAGTGTCCTCTATAGCAGTAACACCAATGGGCAACCGTGTGAGTCTTTGCGATATCTTGAAATTGGAAAAGAAGGAGTCGTTCATTGCAGCGTTAATGAAAATAGTTTTGGTGTATACTGGTACAACTCTTCGCAAACAAAGGTTTCCCGCCCATTCATATCTTACCGTGAAGGTGAAAAGGCAGATAGTGGGTATCAAGCAGGAGAGTTTGATATTTACCCCAACGGTTCATTGGTCATCAACAACGTCACGTTGCAGCACGACCAAAGTTTCCGAGTACTTTGGAAGGAATCGGAAGAAGCTGAATTGCAAGGACCGTACACTGTACGAGTAGTAGTGATTGGTAGGTGATTTGTTGAGGCATTATACTTTCCCTAGACGCCTTGGTTTGGGAAGACCTACCGCAAAGTCGAGCGGTATGTTATAATTAAGACTACACTTTGAAGTGGGAACATTGATATGGAACGCCATAAAGCAAAGAATACCAAATACGGGGGTTGCATGAGGGGGAGGGGGTGGTCTGTGATGGTCAAAATGACACTGTTTTGGGAAATCTAAGCAATTGTTCACTTCACGGCGTTGGACTATGTTTTTGTGATGTCTTTTCTATCCGAGACTGCATAGGTGGATGAATAACGTTTTCGTAAAGGGATCTCCAATTCTTACCAAGTGTAGTAAATTTGACCATTTCGGGAAATCTTTTCCCGTACAGGAAATACAACAAATTGTGTCCAACTCCTACTCCAAACCATAAATATTTATGAAAATCAGATATCTAGTTATATCTAGTTCTCTCCTATTACACTGCCGACAATAAAGAAGGCTGCTCTCTTGAAAATGTTTACTTATATTGAGTCAAGATAAATTTTCAGTGCTAAGACTTGTGAATACATACATACAATGTGAGAATAAGCTCTTAAAGAAGACTAACCCTCAATTGTTATATTAGTAATGAGACATTCAGGATCATTTCGCTTTCGGTGAATGCTTAAACCACATATGTATGAATCTGTTACAGAAATGTGTTTATTTTGTATTTTTTGTAGTGACACCCAGTCAGAAGTATCCTTTCATCAAAGGTTGTGACCCGGATGAAAGCTTCTGTTTCTTATCAGAAAATGAACCTTTCGATCTTCAGTGCTACGTGCAAGATGCACGACCGGCAGTGGACTTAATATGGTTTAGGAAGACAGTGCATGGGGATACCGTCATTCCGTCTAACTTTTCAGTGTCATCAAATGCAGCTCTGATAACAACTTATGCAGATACCACGTTTGCAGCTTTCAACTCCAGCAGTTTAAGTTTACTCAAATGTCAAGCTGTTGAGCCCCCAAAAGTAGTCCTTCATAATGAAGTAACTGTGTTGGTTGAAGTGGTCAATCGTGATCCTCCCCGTTCATTGAAAATGAAATATTTCCAACTAAACTCTAGGGTCGTGTTACATTGTGATAAAAAGAGGAACGTTTTTCTCGTGTGGAAGAAATGGAACGCTCATGAAGAGGTAATTGGCTATGCTAATTACCTGCAATCGAGTAATAAGAAAATCACTACTTCGGATTTTGATATATCGATGATCGGTTCTCTTACTTTACTTCAAGCTCAAGTTAAGGATGAAGGTATTTATGTATGCAACTATGGAAACGGTGTTTCATCTGGTTCGCAAGCTTACAACGTTTTCATGTACGGTGAGTAGGAAAACATATATTTAACCTCAGAACGTGTTCTATACTTTTCCTGTTTACTTCAACAGGCAAAAATTAGTTCAAATCTTCTCCAAACGACATTCACCTTGTTCTAACTTAAATATTGTAATTTCCTGCAAATCAGGTTATGGATTGAATTTAAGTTATTTCAAGACAAAATATAATCAAAATATGTTAATAAATGTTTTATGGCTCAATGTTAAACGGAATTTGCTAACCCTTTGATATTGGTCTTACGAAAAATAATGTTTTATGAAATTAGCTCTTATATCGGTGTTGCAACAGAAGTTACCGTACAATTGTGTAAGCACTGTTTCTGATAACGAAACCATTTTTAAAAACTTTCATAGAAATTAATTATAATTTTATTTATAATTATAATTTTGACAACTCAACTCACGATCAAGTTAATAACATAAATGCGCCCTCATTATGCTCTTTCTACAAGAAATATATTGACAGGTGTAATAAAACATTGAGGAATATTAATTACAATTTTCAGCAATGATTTCTTTACTACCTTCTAGTTCTACCTTCGCATTTTGTGGTGGAAGACTGCAGCAGTACATGCTGTTGTCAGTCTGAAGGTGATCGCGATGGCACTCTTAAATGTTCGGTACGAAACGTCCGGCCAAGTGTCAGTCTTGAATGGAAAACAGCTGCAGAGGACATGAATCCTTATATCACATTTTCCGATCAGTGGACGACAGTTGATTGCCACGGAGACACATTTACTGTGACCTTACTCTCACGATACCACGTAAATCACCCTTCCTTGGACAGTATTGACCTCGAATGTAAAATAAGAAGTCAGCATGAGAACATGTTCAAGCTAAGTTCGAGACTGACTTTATTCCTTCCCGGAGGTAAGATTCCAGTCACTCTAGTTCCGTACACGTCATGCTTTCTTGAAGTCCAAATGATTTTATTACTGTGTAGTCATTTCAAAAAGCACCTACACAATTAAAATGTTGTGCAGTAATTATGTTGGTGTATGTTTGTTTTGTTTTTTGGGGCTAGTAATATTTTCCAATCTGATCTCGTTTTCCCCATGTATTAGTTAATTAAATTGCTTCTCTCCGATTATATTGCCAATTCATTGGTCATTCTTTAGCACGTGTGAACCGATCTCACACACTTATAATTGGGTAAAATGGGAACAACAGTTACGCAAGGCACTTATGACACTGTTATAAACACACATAGTACCTTCAAAGAGCACATCATTTTCATGGTATCTATGAAGACGGTAATGGATTCATATTATGGATATGAGTCGAATGTGGACCTTATTGCTTCTAAAATAAGTGATAGTCGTGTAGTCAATTGTTACTAAAATTATAGACTTAGCATATTAAATGTAACAGTCAGTACTGGACTTTACATAGCTACTATAATTGTCGTCTTGAGAACAAGCTGATTTAGTATATGAATGTGATTCATACTATCGTAAAGGTATGGATGAGTGATTATTGTCTTGCAAACATGAAGAGATCGTCTGTCTTTGGTTACCATAACTTTTCGTTTAAACCTGTTCGGTCAATTTTTTTGACACAATTCAATAAACGCACCTCTTGAAATATGAACAACAATAAACAAATTGGAAGTATGGGCATATGCCACTAAGCACTTTCCGAATGATTGGGCTAGTATTACCCAAGCTTGTACTCAATCACTTTAGTACAGTTTTGAACAACAAGTTTAACAGTGTAAAAAAACGCGATAGCAACGGAAAGCATTAGTGTTGCTGATATATTTACTTTAATTGGGCATTTTCTCATGTTATATTGCCGTTGCTTTATTCACACAGATAACACAACATCCAATACAACATCACCAGCCAACGTTAGAGAGGGTTGTAAGTCTGACGGCAGAGCGATGTTAATGATCTGTTCAGTCACCTCACTGATCGTTTTGATTTTCATCTCAGGTTAGATGAACAAAAGGCAAATTCGATACACCATGACTTGTTTTAGAAAAAATATTTACAACTTAGCACATTCTGTACAACACTGTTTTCAATCTGATTTTTCTTTTTGCTTTTTGCTTTTTTGCGATCATTAGCTTTCGTTAATGTGTCAGAATTTAACCAGGAGTACAATCATTTAGTGAATATTATCCAATGCCAATATTTTGTACGTGTGAATATAAAAGTAAGAAACATAGTTTAGTGAATTAGTTTCAGTTACTGACGATGTAAGTGGACGTTGTATATCCCGGATTTTTAGAGGAAACAAAACTGGAAGACAAAACCCCTTCCATCTTTCTGTGAACATGTATACTGCAATATGATAATCTAACACAGTGTGTGAATAATTAGTGAGAAAAACGTTTTCAGACATTGTTTATTTAAGTTTTCCAACATTTTAACCCTTTTTAATGAGTCTGGAAATGACCCAATACAAGATTCTAAACTAGAGAATTCTAGCTGGTTGAAAATACAATCAACGATGCTCTTTTCATGAATCATTCATGTAATAAATCATTCTCATCCATGTTGCTTTCCGTCGATGTGCAGAATGCTCAAGCATACGATGACATGTTTTCTCATCATGTGCCTTACTGATTCACTTGCCAGCGACGCATGTATCAACGGAGAGATCGTTACATGCTTCCTCCCATTCTTGTAATGACCGTCCTAATGTTTTCGAAGGTAAAATGAAGCACAATCATTAGGCATCTATATATTCTATCCTAATCATCCGTACAAATAAATGATTTTCAGATATCAAAATTATCTTTGAACGAATTGACACTAAGACAGTATTGATAGATAACAACACAAAAAACACCTATTGTCATACTCATTCAAATTTCAGAGTTTTGAAGGTGTCATCAATATCAAATATTTCTTGGGTTGACTCGTCTTTTTTCTTCAAACATAAACTTTGTGTAACTTACGTTGTAACAGAGTGAAGAAATTGCAATGCGAGCAAGAAATTCAAACAAAATTTTACAAATCGCGGAGAACATTAACAGCGCCTTTCTGGCGAAGATAGTTGCTTTTATTATTTGATGTTATACAATCAGAAAGTTAGAGCATAATATCATACACAGGCTTTATGTAGGAAAAAGAACCTGTAAATTCTTAATACGGCATTTTAGTAGCTGAGCCTAACCTTTGTTTTCAACAGTTTAGAAAATAATTTAGGGAATTTCCAAAGAAAAATCATTATTCTAAACGTAAAGCTAATAATAGGTATAGAGTTTCTTGTTAAGCTTAACGAAGTTGAAATCACAGTAAATAAAGTTTATCAAGCAGCCACTGTTGTCTTCCCTAGCTATTAATGTAGGTATGATGGTAAATCTTAAGCGGCAGCGAAGGTGTCCACGACATCCACCACAGCGGCAACCAGAAGCATCAGAGAGCGAGGTAAGTCACAAGTGCAAACCAAAACAAAGGACAGATGCATACCTCTTTGTGTGTGCAAACAATTACATGAACATATATTGACATAGACTGTTTTTTATCAACCGTTGTTTATGTCGCACTCATTTGTTTTGATTTGATATAATTTTGTATCCCTGTGATGACTTTAATGTCAATGATCATTAAAAGAAGGTTTTGATTATTAAATAACTAATTCCTGTAGCCGAGAGGAATATGTCTCTTGCAGTAGAGATGACGGGTTATCACATATCAGCAATGTTAAAAACTACATTTTTTGAAATTACTCGCTTCAACCCAAGATTGTTCCTCAGTATTAATTGTAATATGTGTATCCCTCATTTTACTTTATCAGACTACAGAAATGATATTGCAGAGAGGTTATTATGATAACACATCGAACCTTACATTTTTATGCCGCCGTATCACCGTTTCTATCAGACTTCTGGAAGAGTCAGAAAGGAACATATGTTTAAAAACAAATAAAAATTAACAAATTAAATCATGTTAGTGGTAAGAACATCTAACAAACATTTGAAACAAAACAGTACAATTATGTACACTGGTGGTATTTGCAGAAGTTGGAATTAATCAAGTAAGGTCGACATTCTCTTGTTTGCATTGTCTTTATCAACTCTCGTCGTTAGGTTTATTATTGGATTTACAAATAACTTCGAGTGTGGATATAACATCGTAATTTGTTCTCTAGAGTAAGACAAATATGTCACCAAAAAGGACCAGTATTGTTTCTGATTTTTTGTTTTTATTATTGGTCTTTTCTTCTTTAGATAGAATCATTGGCTGAAACTGGTAGAGTTATGCAAGATTTATGTCAACGGTCGTTGTAAAGCTCCACTTGGACAATTTGTCAACATACACCGCATTCAAAACAAAGTCATGTGGAACCTTGTCAAGACGAACTTGGGTACTGTTTGAAGCTCTTAACTTACGTAACAAATCTACCTTCGAAACTTTGACGGGCTATATCCAATTATCAATATTTTGGTGTTTAATTTTCATTTTTCGTTTTCATAATTTCTTGTGCTCTTTTTTCTTTCATTTAAATTATATTGATTGACTTAATTTTTGGTGTAATCATACACCTCATTTATATTTTTTTAAACATTTTTGTATATTTCTGTTTTTAATGTTCTTTTTCGTTTTCATAATTTTCATGCTTTTTATTGTTGTTTTTTTACACTTTAGATAATTTTTATTGTAGCTTATATGTTGTTTCAATGATTTAATTTTCGGCTTTCTTGGTGTTATCATGTGTTCCCTTTGTGGGACGTGACATGATATGGGTGAACGATACATCTGGTTGTTAACGTAAAAAAAATGAATCTTACGCTATTTTCAATATTATTTAAAAATATGATTTAGGGTAGAGTTTTGATATATTTTTCTACTGGATGTGTAAACAAGGCGCAAAATGTTTCATAAGTTTAATGATGTTTTAGTCCGGTGCTGATTGCGTCAGTATGTTAGAATTAGAACAGCATGCGTTAATTGAAGGGTGTAGTTCTAGTTTTTATTTTTAGAGGTAGGCTACATCAAACTTAACATAGCGGTGGGTTTACAACAGCACGGTGATGTTTGAAATATAAATAATAAGAACTAAAGAGATTAAAATAGATAATGCAACAACAAGGAACTCACTGAAACTTCGGTGCTCTGATACGTGATTTTTCTTCGGCATTTGACACAATTTCCATATCTTGAAGAGGATATTAGCTCCGTAGTGATAAAATATACTAGTTTATGCTGTAATAATTGGTAAAAAAGCTCCGTTTACATTTTATAGTGTTCCGTTGTATTCAGTATGCGGTATTTTCAATTTACCGTAGTTATCGGTGTACAGGCAAACACTGATTGAAAGTGTTTATTTTTTTTCTTCAAGGAGTCGATGACCATGAGCTTACTGAAATACTTTTGTTCATGTTTCAAAGATAACACGGTTACAATCCTAACAACCTCTATGATATATTTCATTAGTTTTGAACCAATGTAACAATAGGGATGGTCACCCTTGGTAGTAGCAAATATCTGATCCACTTACTCAAGTGCTCAACACTTCATTGTGCCATGTCGTATGCTGACGCGTATAGGGTGACTGGTGGATATGTGGAAGCCATACCTACGATACACCTTACTCTTGGAGTTTTGTAAGTATTTACTTCACCAAACTGTTACATGTAGAATAAGAAAATTCCCTCCCATTCATCACACTAAACATGTTTGGGAGGAAATAATTCTGCTGGTTTTGATAATGAATGAAGAAAGATAAATTTTATTGTTAAGCTTACATGATTAATTTAATTTTATCTAGTAGTATTGATTCCGATCAATTAAAAATAGCCAAAGTCATTCCTGTTTAAAACAAAGGTGAATCAAGTGACCATTATTGTCCAGTTTCTGTCTTATCAGGGTGTTTCTTCGAGATAATCGAAAGAATAGTTTAAACCGAATTTACAGTTTTGCTAGTACGCATAGTATTTTGTTCAAATGGCAATACCGTTTTCCACAAGAACATTTAACTGAGCTGGCTTTAAGGGATGCTTTGGATGGTATGTACGATGCTATGGACAAGAACATGATTTCAGTGAGTGCCTTCTTAGATTTGTCGAAAGCGTTTGATACCATGGACCACCACATTTTGTTTATCTCCTAATGGTATAAAGCATCGGTCTTGACTGGCTGAAAGAATATCTTTCACACATTCTACAATTCACAACTTTCAACAATGTAGATTCAGAGACGATGAAATACTGTATGTGGTGATCCACAAGGATCTATTTTAGGACCGTTTCTTTTGATGTGAATGATACACAAGTTCTTTTTTTTTCTTTTTGATGGGATTTTATTTATGTAAATCTGTTACGTCGAGGAATATATATGTTGTGAGTCACTCTTCATCTTTTTGTTGATATATTTTGTATATGGCATGAGGAAATAATAATGACTTCAAACACGTCATTTTTAAGCATATTACCTATCTCGAAAAGTCGTCAAGATCGACGTACAAGCCAAGCCTATGTGGTGTCAATTTTCTTCCTGGCTGCTAAGATGACACCGTTGACCCCAATCAAACGTTTGGCAAATGGGTCTAACATACATGTGACTGTTACATTATACTTGAAGACACTAAGCTCTGAAACAAAATGTAAGATATAATACTAAACTGAGAAACTGTTCGTCATATACCTTTAACCATAACAATACGCACCGGCGCTCCCAACGTATGTCACACAATATCTACATATAAAGTGGCAATGAAGTTAATGTTCAAGCTAACTTTAGGCCGGGCCAAGTGCGAAATATTCATAAACAGTTTACAATGAGCGTAGTTTACCATTCTTACTTCAATTAAACCATTTGAGCAAAAGTGATGAGAAGTTAAGAAAAGCAATACTTTTGGCAGTTTCTTTGTAAATAAGAACCGCGCTTTGATAGTAATGTCTTAACGACCTCAATGTATACTTCTAAATCTCAATTGACGAAATAACCCAAAGTAATATATGCCAATCGGTCCAAAATAAATGTCTCTGGACATTTGCTTTAGCTGATTAGTAAAGCAGACTTGTCCGTCAGTACTTCGGTAAATCAGGTCATCACACTCTCCAATGAAGTACTATGAACTGTAGTTACCCTGTGGGTTTCTTGTTTCTTCTTCTTATCTTACAAACGTCGGAAGCTTCAGTGGATATAGCGAGCTGCCTAGCAAATATCCTTCAGTTATCCTAAATAATTACGAATAATCACAATAAGCCAAATGGACTGCCTTAAAAACACATTGTTTAATTTCGACAATAGTCTGCGGAGAAAGATAACATCATTTCTTCACCTTTCTCTTCAAACAGTAAGTTTAATGTAATGCTGAGACTACTTATGAATTTCCGTAGCGGATGTTAAAGTTCAAACAGATGGGTATAGTTAATGTACAGGAATCAAAAGTAACCATATGTAGCACCCCTAATATTTCCCAATAGTAGTGTCTATAGTTTTGTCCCCCTGTATAATATACCTTTCCCCTTCACTTTTATTCTGGTGGAGTAAGTTACAGATGTGGGAAGACAGTTTATCTACTTCCTGGAGTATTGGTAGCCAGTCTAAGTAAAATCTTGTCTGGTAGGGTGGGGAAACAACCTTCCCTTTGTTCTAGAATGGCTTAAAGCAGCCAAGTTTGCAAGCAACTCTACCATTCACCAAGAGACTCCAAGCTGCCATGCACCTGGCTGTACCAAACTGTTCCAGTTTTCATTAGAAACTAATTCCATTAATTTCTATACAGGTAAGAGTTCATAGTTTGACTTTGCCCCAGACCCTTCAGTAGCCTTTCATTTCATTGTGCATACATAGTGTATTTTACTTGCAAATGTATTCATGTTAGTTCTGTGCTGGCAATGTGCACACAGAATATATAGCAGCCCTCATTAAGTGTAATTGTGTTGTATTTACTATTTACTATTTATTACCCTGTGATTGCCAAATACTCACAGACTGCATTTATTATTTTGTCCCTGTGATGGCTACATGCACACAGAATTAAACGTTTTGTACCTGTAATGGCTATAGAGAGTCTACAGGTGAGATCATTATTATTGTTACCCGTTGTTTTATAGTATGTTTATACTGTTGATTGTGGCACTTATAATGTCCTCAACCTTTGCCATCTTGTGTATATGGTCTTACGAGAACCCACATTTGGATATTTAGTTATTATGTACTCTATGATACGTCTAGCATTACCCGTTACTGTAATGTACTCTTATTCGTATCTAGTTGTATTAGGTTTCCTTATTCGAGCTATGTTTAGATCCCATGATGCAATGCTACACTTTAACTAGTTGACATGGTGATAGGAATAGCTGAACTTCTGTAAACTTCTATATTTGAGAGAGTTGGTTGTAGCAATATGTTGTAGCCATATAGGCATATTGTCTATTTCGTGAACCGAGACATTGTTGTTGTTTATTAGAATATTAGAGTATTAGCATGTATTTAGCCCTGTGAGTCACCCTTCACTGGTACAGACTCCATCTGACCAGATATATACAGCAGATAAGCTAGGTGACATAGTCTCCATTTTATAGCCTGCTCTTAGTCCCAGGGGACGCTTAGGTACCTGCAGCCTAACAAAAGGTGTCAGTTGCCATGGCAACCTGTGGTCTAAGTTAGTAGAGGTGCATGTGTTGAATTACATAGTTAGTATGCTACTGTTGTTGCTATTATTACTATCTGAGGGATTTCCCCAGTAGTACATTGTTTATACTTGTAGACTTCACGTAAGTCATAGAGGTTGTGCTGATTTTAGAGTTAATCACTCGCCTCTATTTGGATATGTTCGTAGTGGAACTAGGGCAACCAGCTTCTAGTTATATATATATATTAAACTACGACATTCCAAGATTATACTGCTATGCCGGATAGGGATAGACAGTTTCACTTATTTATGGAGCACTGTGTTATTGCTGTATTAGTAACATAGGCAGGTAGTTGTATATTTAGCAACCAGTTGTGTATTAGTGTCTACGTCTCGGAGGGTTCACTTTATATTAATACTTTATAGTTTACTTGTTGTCATGCCGACCCGGTATGATGAGATGTACCGTATGTTTAACACTTTATTAGGTGATCAGATTGACATTCGCTTATGCTATTTCACTCTTGTTGTGTCACCTTTACTGATTACTTTGTTGTATATTATTGCATATTTCATACTTATTTTAATTGCTTATTAATTGTTTGTTTACTGTGGGAGATCGTTAATCCCCTCGCCCCTTATTTAGTTATGTGTATTGTGTTGGCATTGTATGGTGACCATACACCAAGACACTCCAAGCTGCCATGCACCTGGCTGTACCAAACTGTTCCAGTTTTCATTAGAAATTAATTCCATTAATTTCTACACAGCTTATTCTTATGAAGTTGATGTAGTTTGCACATATCAAGGGACCATACTTTTAGATGTTCTCTTAGACGTTATTTTTAGACGCCGGAACCCCCACCCCCGGTCCGGGTAACCAAGGACGCATGATGTACCCCCATTAGTAGACGCCATTCGTGGACTGAGGCACCGATCCTTTATTAGACGAGATGGGCGTGGCTCCCGAGATATTAGCACTAGTAGGCCATTAGTGTTAGGCCATGTTGATTTTCATGTTTTAACTTTATTTGTATTTTATATATTTTCAATCATTTTGCATATCGTAATTCTCTTTTACCGTATGGTGAATAAATAATATTTACCCTGCGGATTATGGTTAAAACAATGCGTTTGTACTCATTTTAATATATTGTCATTCATATCTTCACAAAGGCAGGCGACTCATCGCAGAATTTGAACCCCGCTTCCCTTGATCTTATGTATCTCGTGGTTGCGTTACCAGCACATAATTAGTCCTAAAGCTAAGTGCTACACAAAGGTTAGTTCGAGGTTAGGAGAAAGTATCAAATGCTTATTCTAATAGATGTCATGGATCACGTGGATGACCTTCAGTAGCAGAAAAAAAGTCCCTCTCCTGCATCTATACTTAACCAAAAGCACACAAGAAGTGATTAATTACAACAAACCTATAGCTTACTTAAAGTATATCAAATGCCAGTGCAATGCCAAAATTAGCTTGGATCAGTACATATGTGATGGACTTTCTGGCCAAGTGGCTGAAAGATATGCCAGAAAACCGATTGAAAACTCCTAACTATAAGTTCATTATCATTAAACAAATTACTAACATTCATTTCCACAATTGTTTAAAAGCAGTTACTCTCTGGGTTATATTTGGATATACCTGTCGCATATATCATGTATTGACGTATTTGGTCATGTCGATGTCACGTGTATATTTTTCCGAGATTTTTCAAGGTCAAGTCGGAGTCAAATCTTCATGCAACTAATACAGATCTGGGACCCTAACGTTCCCTTTGATTAAAGTTTTTACCTAACAGCAGAATGCGCTTTTCAATTATAACTCCAAAGGTTTTGTCTCATCCGCGGCTGTTTTTACTTGCAAGTAGCGAATGGGTGACCGCTTCCAGCCGTGAGTACGTGACTGAAAGTCTTTTGTAGGTGAGGTTCGTGTTGGCATTGACAACGTGCGTTTCAAGTGCGAAATCGCACTCCGCCCCGTGTATTTCGCACTCTGCTGTAGCCTAGGTTGAAGCGTTATGCTAGCCTAGCCTCGCCTAAACCTAAACTTATCCATTGGAAATTTCCCTTCTACAAAGTTTACATTAAGGCCTGACTAAACTAATATATTCTATAATTATTTAATATTGTTATATAACATTGCCTTACGTTTACAAAGTCAGTTATTCCGACCATCGACTCCCACACGAGACTGGCGAATCATGCTACAGTGTCATCAAGTATGCTGCATGCAAATATTCTAGCCACGCTGTACTAAAAACAGTGAATAAATTCAAGTTTACCTCTAAAAATAGGTCTTCATATAGAGTTATTACACATACTGACATAGGGGAGGGTTTTAAAAAGTCATCACTTTTTTCTTTCATGGCATGGAATTTTTTATTCACAGAGGTTATCGAGAGGTCAAAGTCAATGATCAGAGTTTATATATAGTCCTCTCAAAGAAACCAAGTTTCGAGTCATAGGTCGTAGATTATTGTTTTATGGTTTTTCACAAAAAATGTCCCCATGCTAAAAGAAATTGGTATGGCAACACAAATCACAAACAGTGAATCATTCACCAGATTAACATATTTTTCCTTGACCCTTGGAAACAGGCTGGTGCCATTGGTATGGACCACATGTTTCAATCAGACAATCACATTGGCATTAGTAAAGCTACAGTAACTTGAACGGACCACTTGAGAACTGCTGAATGAAATGAACGTTGAATGTCAAGAACATACTTCCTGAATAACCATACAGGTTGTATTCAGTCATTTGAGGCCACCTATGAGTGGTAACACTGTATCTGCGGTGTTTCGGGGAGTCTTAGAGTGTGAGCTATAATATAATGTGAGACAGTGGTTGGAGATGTTGGGACAACGGACAGGGGAACCCCACCAGTGGAAATTACTGGAAATGACTCTCCTTAAATCTGGAGTCCTACCTATCATTTTCCAGAAGTTTTCAATTGGATACACCATAAGCTCACCTAGGTTAATAAGGGGGGGGGGGGCGGACTCTGGTCGTGGTGGCCCACCAAAATAAATTACTGGAAATGCCCATCCCTTACATATGAAGTGATATATATCATTTTCCAGTAGGTTCCAACTAGTTACCTCATGAGCTGACCTAGGTCAATGAGGAGGATGGGCATTTTGGGGGTCTACTGGCAGGGGTACGCCACTAATAGCAATTTCTGGAAATGCCAATCCCTTACATACGAAGTGATATCTATCATTTTCCAGTAGGTTCCAACTGCTTACCTCATAAGCTGACCTAGGTCAATGAGGGAGATGGGCATTTTGGGGGTCTACTGGCAGGGGTACCCCACTAATAGAAATTTCTGGAAATGCCCATCCCTTACATATGAAGTGATACCTATCATTTTCAAGTAGGTTTCAACTGCTTACCTCATAAGCTGACCTAGGTCAATGAGGGGGATGGGCATTTTGGGGGTCTACTGGCAGGGGTACCCCACTAATAGAAATTTCTGGAAATGCCCATCCCTTACATATGAAGTGATACCTATCATTTTCAAGTAGGTTTCAACTGCTTACCTCATGAGCTGACATAGGTCAACGAGGGGATGGGCATTTTGAGGTCCACTGGCAGGGGTACCCCACTAATAGAAATTTCTGGAAATGCCCATCCCTTACATATAGAGTCCTGCCAATCATTATCCAGTAGTTTTCAACTGCTTACCTCATGAGCTGACCTAGGTCGATGAGGGGGATGGGCATTTTGGGGGTCTACTGGCAGGGGTACCCCACTAATAGAAATTTCTGGAAATGCCCATCCCTTACATATGAAGTGATACCTATCATTTTCAAGTAGGTTTCAACTGCTTACCTCATAAGCTGACCTAGGTCAATGAGGGGGATGTACATTTTGGGGGTCTACTGGCAGGGGTACCCCACTAATAGAAATTTCTGGAAATGCCCATCCCTTACATATGAAGTGATACCTATCATTTTCAAGTAGGTTTCAACTGCTTACCTCATGAGCTGACATAGGTCAACGAGGGGATGGGCATTTTGGGGTCCACTGGCAGGGGTACCCCACTAATAGAAATTTCTGGAAATGCCCATCCCTTACATATAGAGTCCTGCCAATCATTATCCAGTAGTTTTCAACTGCTTACCTCATGAGCTGACCTAGGTCAATGAGGGGGATGGGCATTTTGGGGGTCTACTGGCAGGGGTACCCCACAAATAGAAATTTCTGGAAATGCCCATCCCTTACATATGAAGTGATACCCTTACATATGAAGTGATATATATATCATTTTCCAGTAGGTTCCAACTAGTTACCTCATGAGCTGACCTACGTCAATGAGGGGGATGGGCATTTTGGGGGTCTACTGGCAGGGGTACCCCACTAATAGAAATTTCTGGAAATGCCCATCCCTTACATATGAAGTGATATCTATCATTTTCCAGTAGGTTCCAACTGCTTACCTCATAAGCTGACCTAGGTCAATGAGGGGGATGGGCATTTTGGGGGTCTACTGGCAGGGGTACCCAACTAATAGAAATTTCTGGAAATGCCCATCCCTTACATATGAAGTGATACCTATCATTTTCAGGTAGGTTTCAAATGCTTACCTCATGAGCTGACATAGGTCAACGAGGGGATGGGCATTTTGGGGTCCACTGGCAGGGGTACCCCACTAATAGAAATTTCTGGAAATGCCCATCCCTTACATATAGAGTCCTGCCAATCATTATCCAGTAGTTTTCAACTGCGTACCTCATGAGCTGACCTAGGTCAATGAGGGGGATGGGCATTTTGGGGGTCTACTGGCAGGGGTACCCCACTAATAGAAATTTCTGGAAATGCCCATCCCTTACATATAGAGTCCTGCCAATCATTATCCAGTAGTTTTCAACTGCTTACCTCATGAGCTGACCTAGGTCAATGAGGGGATGGGCATTTTGGGGGTCCACTGGCATGGGTACCCCACTAATAGAAATTACTGAAAATGCCTATCCCTTAAAGAAAGAGTATTGCCAATCATTTTCCAGTAGTTTTCAACTGGTTACCTCATGAGCTGACCTAGGTCAACGAGGGGAGGGCATTTTGGGGGTCCACTGGCAGGGATACCCACCAATAAAAATTACTGGAAATGCCCATCCCTTGTATCTGAAGTCCTAACCATCATTTTCCAGTAGGTTTCAAGTGGTTATCTCATGAGCTGACCTAGGCCATTCGTGAGGGGTCAATTATTGATGACTGGCGAAGCTACCCCACCACCAATAATTACTGGCGATTGCCATTTGTTGCTCTTGGAGCCATACCTGACACACTGTACTTACTTTGATGTGGTTACCAATGAAAGCTGATCTAGTTTAGCTTTTAGGTGACTTTAAAATTGCTCTCCCAGCCACACCCACCACAGCCGGTTTGCCAGTCGTCTGGTTCATATACAGGAATGCACTGTGAACATTGTGATGTACAAGGCAATTGGTTACCTTCCCAGCTAACCAAACCCTCTGGGCTGGTTCTAGGACAAAATCCCCCTGGACAAAATCCCCCGGACAAAATCTCCCCAGACAAAATCTCCCCGGACAAAATCCCCCCAGCCAAAATCCCCCCTGGACAAAATCCCCCCGGCCAAAATCCCCCCGGCCAAAATCCCCCCAAACCAAAATCCCCCTGGACAAGATCCCCCCAGACAATATCCCCCTGACCAATAAAAAGCCTGCATGCAACAACCAGGGATGGCCCAGGTGTGACAGTCAAGGCATGGGTCATTGCACTGGTTAGGGTACCGGTCAGGGGACTGGTCAGGGTACCAGTCAGGGTACCAGTGGGGGTACTGGCTAGCGTAACTGTGAGGGCTCCTGTTAGGGTACCTGTGAGGGTACCGGTCAAGGTACTGGTCATGTGACTGGTCAGGGTACCGGTCATCATACTGGTTACTGTACCGGTCAGGGTTCCACTCAGTGTACTGGTTAGGGTACTGGTCAGGATACCAGTCAGGATACTGGTCAGGGTACCGGTCAGGGGACTGGTCGGGAGATCAGTGAGGGTAATTGTGAGGCTACCTGTTAGTGTGACATTCAAGGGACCGGTCAAGGTACTGGTCAAAGTACTGGTTATTGTACCAGTACTAGTAAGGGTACGTGTCAGAGTACGTGTCAGGGTACGTGTCAGGGTGCCTTTCAGGATACCAGTTGGGATACCGGTCGGGTACCGGTCGAGGTATCGGTGAAGGTACCGGCCGGGGTACGGGCCGGGGTACGGGCCGGGGTACTGGTCAGGGAGCCATTGAGAGTACCAGTGGGGGTACCACTGAGAGTACCAGTGGGGGTACCGGTGGGGGTACCGGTGGGGGTACCTGTCAGGGTAACTATTAGGGTACCGGTCGGGGTATGGTCGGGGTAATGGTCAGGGTACTGGTCTGGGAACCACTGAGAGTACCAGTGGAGGTACCAGTGGGGGGAACTGGTGGGGTTACCGATGGGGGTACCAGGGGGACCGGGGGGACCGGGATGACGCATTTTTGTAAAGAATTGATGGGATTTTTTATAGCTTGGGGGGATTTTGTCCTGGGGGGATTTTGGCTTGGGGGGATTTTGTCTAGGGGGATTTTGTCCAGGGGGATTTTGGCTCGGGGGGATTTTGTCCTAGGGGGATTTTGTCCGGGGGGGTTTTGTCCGGGGGGGTTTTGTCCGGGGGGGTTTTGTCCTGTCACCCTCTGGACTCCCGCTTTAAAAGTTTACCCTGATGCTGATTGAAGCGTCCGAAAGATTGATGTTAGAATTGTCAAGGATGAAAAAGCCATGATGTTCTTTAGGCCAATTACCCAGGTCATATTGCTTCTTTCTGATACTTGAAGTGTTCTTTATCCAGTCTTCTTAGATTGTTGTTTGTTTTTGAGGTTTGGTATATTTATAAATACTATGCGGGGAGTGTTGTGTTTTTTATTGTAATTATAGTTATATTACTTTTTAGTATAGCGCCACCCTTTTCTTTTCGACTGACTCAGAGTCAGTTCTGGTAAATTCTTTTGTTTACAATTTGTCACGTTTTCCAACACAGAGTCATCGCTTGTTTAGATGCAAACATTTAATCTTACTCATTTTTCTAACCTTGGAGTGTTACAGTCTGTGAGTACTTGTTGTTTATTTTTCACTGCTTATTAAGGATTACAACATTGTCAATCACATTTAATTATTGGCCAGTTTTTGCTGTGATTTTGAGAGGTGCCCTAATGTTTTCTATCCTCCATTTTATATATTACCGTATACCAATTCCGCTACGTTCCAGTATTACATTGTTACTTACGGTTCGTGGGATTATTGCGTACTTGGGCTCACACGTTACCTGGCTGTTAGGGTTTTATTGCAGTCATACTAGGTTGTTTATTGTAATAATTTTTTGGTATCTTTATTATTGCGTGTACTTCACATATAATGATCTATGCTGGGAAATTCGGTTCTATTACCTTCACTCTTTCAATATGTTTCTTTACCCTTGGGCTTCCAATTACGTGTTATGTTAACATTTTTTTCTTGCAGTCATACAAGGTTGTTTATTGTAGTAATTTTTGGTATCTTTATTCCCCAGGTGAAAATTCCAGTTAATACCTGTTGAACTGGTTTTAATAGGTACCTGTTGCAACTGGTATTTGGTGACAGTTAATAACAGGTATTAAATGGTATTAACGGGTGTTAACTGGTGTTAACAGGTATTAACTGGTATTAACAGGTTTTAACTGTTTTCAGCAGGCATAACAGCTTTTAACTGGTATTAATTGGTATTAACTGGTATTAACAGGTTTCAACCGTTTTCAACAGGTTTTAACAGGCACAACAGCCTTTAACTGGTATTAACAGGTATTCACTGGTAATAACAGGTTTCAACTGTTTTCAACAGGCACAACAGCTTCTAACTGGTAATAACATACTGTATGAACAGGTTTCAACTGTTTTCAACAGGGACAACAGGTTTTAACTGGTTATAAATGTTTTCAACGGTCTTAACTGGTATTCAACAGGTAAGCACATGTATAAAAGGTTTCAACTGGTTATAACAGGTTTTAACTGGTAACTACTAACTAGGATTTTCCACAGGTTCAATTGTTTTCAACAAGTTTATCTGGTGAAAACAGGTGGCGATGAGTTTCAACAGGTTTAAAATTACTCTTTACAGTTGTACATGATGTAGGTCCAACACTTAACAAGCAAGTAAAACAGATGGAGTAAAAATCACTGTTAACAAAAATCTGAAAATATCATTTTATTCCAAAAAGTTAAGACAAGTTAATGGATCAAACACGAATGGCAAATAATAGTACTGCACAATAATGCAAAGTTGAGGGCAATGAAAAAGAAAACATAAATGTGGAGTTTAACAAGAAAGCAAACTTCTGAAGTAAACACTTTCATATTATGCAATAGAAAAATACATATATTATGAAATACCAACTAAATATGTTCATGAAAACAACGATTTCATGTATTGCTGTGGCAAGTAAGAAAGGAACTTCTATCTATTAAAACAATATAAAGGTTTTTTTTTCAATCATTATATCAAAATAAAAGTTACAGCTGAATATATAAAAGTTATTCAAAAGTTATCATTACCAAACTATGTAGTCTGCAATTCTGCATGCTAGGCAGACAATAATAATAGCTAGTCAGACAGTAACCTTTTGAAGGGAATTAATTCTTAAATTGGCTACCAATCAGATCTTAAAAAAACAACATTTACCTACAAAGCATGTATTTGTTAATGCATATTTATACTGGAACACATATGTGACGACATTATACTGTCTATTCTGGAGTTTGAATAAAAATCTGAATACTGTTTAATGGCATTTGTACATACTGATTACTAGAAATGTTAGTTCTTTAAAAGAAGAATCAAAAGTGGAAAGATGACTTTGCCAAGTAAAAGTCAACATCAGTCTATAATAGTGTTGGTTAAGCCACTTTCAAGAAAAAACTGTCCAGAAGATCTCTAATTAAAAGTTCAGTTGTAAGTGACAGCAACATACTTTCCATTTCCTGAATTTGAATAAAAACTAAATACCATTTAATGGTAAACAATAACTGTTAAAAAAAAAATATGGGTTTAATCCCACTTTGAACAAAGAACTGTCTGGAAAAATTCCTTTGAAAAGTTAACTTGTAAGTGACAGCAATATGCTGTCATTTTGAATAAAACTAAAGACTTTTTAATGGTAAGCAATAACCATTGAAAACAAATAATATGTTACTAATGTTTTAAGGCCTTCTTTGTTTTACGATTGATGTCAGCTTCTCGGATATGTATTTGCTGAACCTTGCAGCTTCCTCAGTCAATTGCAGCTTTCTTTCAAACGTTCCACGAATTGTGCTGCAAGAAACAAAGTGAATGAACACTTAAGAATTGACTTATCATGATTTACAGTAACAGTGTGATCCTTAAACTTAAAAAACTCTCTTGCATTGCTAGATGAGTGCTTTCATGGAAAGTTAAGTTCAAACTTTCCTAGGGTTTAGAATGTCTCACAATATTTATCTCTGTTGGTATCCAACCTGAATGAACTAGCAATCACAGTCTAACCAAGAACATTCTTTTGTCTCAAATTCAAAGGGACAACCTTCTCACCTAATTAAAAGATGTACTTTGAAATTGAAGCAACAATGGATTCTTGAATTTTGACAATCACAAGTTCTGAAACCCTCCAAGGGCAAAATATACACCTTGATTTAAAGCAACTTTCTTTTATTGAGTTATAGCATTGACAAGCATTTTAGAGTAACACCTATACTGACCATGAACCTATAACAACATATAGGTAGTATGCTTACCAACAGCAATGTACATTATTGTACAAACTTGAACTTTCAAGTGAGGTTATGCATTCAATCATAATCAGAAAGTAATGCAATACCAAGGTAGCTTAAATAACATAATGGTAAAGAACTTCTACCACCCAAAGATGGTTCTATAAAGAGATTAAGCCAATTCATATATATACCAAAACAAAGAATGTCTCTTCAGTTTTGCATGCATTTAAGCTGTTGCCCTTGGTTAAAGGGCAAGCTAGCTTTTGTTTCTAAACATTGGACGGACAATTTTTGTTTTGGTTTAGAATTTGAGTTCGCTCAATCTTTTGGTTGGAAAAACTACACCACTATGGTAGTTTGATTGAAGGCTTCCTGTCAGAACTCAAAGGCAATTAAGAATAAGAACCAACCAAAATAATATCAGTTGTTAACTCATGATACTGGAATGCATAATCTTACTGATAAATAGTTCTGTCAGTGAACTTTACAAAATGATTTACTCCTGGAAAACAGCTAATCCAGTAAATTATTTTGTACACTTGTGTACTTAGTCATGAGCTTGTAATATAAATGGTTACTTGTTTGAAAGCTATTTATAATGACTAACCTATCATAGCATTAACCTTCACGGTAGACAACAGCGGTTTGCATCTCTGTCACTGTTGAATCTTGGGCAAGCTTTCCCACTGACTTTCGTTTTAAATCGACACCAGTAGAGTGTTCACGAACATAGAGTGTTTCTCTTAACTACATATGGCCTCCCACTCGTCTTCAGGAAGCCAAAAATCTGCATTGACCTGTGAACAGAAAATATGATATAAGTGTAAGCATAGATACAGATATAGCACATGATAACTCACATTATCATAAACATACATTTACATTAAAAACTTCATAACATATTGGGAGGTAAACATTAAATCTAGGTCCCTCAAATTATAAGCCAGGAATAGCAGCTTTACCAAATTATTATTAGTTTTGCACAGTATAACACCAAGTTATTTTTCAAAGCTTACTAATCATGTTAACCATGTTAATAATCATCCCAAATCAGTGAAAATTTGGCCGAACTTATGAAGCTTGCACATAAAAGATGTACCAGACTGTTTTTTTTTAAACAGTTATGAAAAGTATCTTTAATATCATTACACAGTTGGGTACAATAGTTAAACTCACTCTTCCATCTTTTTTCTCTATGGCGCTTGTTCCTTTGCTTTTTGGACTCTCGGATAAACTCTTTTGTCCTGCAAAGGGTACAAATATATCATCTTAAACCATAATGTCTTTAAGCCATATATAACAATGTTCTCCTCTTCATCATTGCAACCAGAATCAAATGCCCAGACTACAGAGATAATAAAACATGGGCTAAATCTTTGTTTGTTTTTATGATCTAAAAATATAAAATTTTAGAAACACAAATGCACTGAGCCAACTTATTTATAGGCCTTATCGTTTTTAGTTGTTATTTTGCTTGCTCACTTAACAAGTCTGTTTAGACTTAGGCTAGAGAAGAATCAGTACTTTGTCACACTAAGTTTGTCTTTCGGTCGTTTTGATTATGTCTTACTAGTGGTAGTAGTACTAAAGTATATAATACCGGTGACTAGCCAACATAATTTGATCAGCCTACTGTAACAGTAAGTTTGAAGTTCTAGCCTTGCTTTATTCAATATCACACAGCCTACCCATTTAGATTCACATGGGAAATTCAAGAAATCTTTACCAAATGAGTGAAGGCTTCAAGTAAACTATTGAGACTTAGTCCCAGCATTTGTTTGGAAATAAATTAGAATATTATGTGCCACTGTTCAATCTAGTCCAATACACACATAACACAATGTTAATTGGTGTTTAGAATGCACAGTTTGGTGTTGAGAATGCACTGAAGTACCCAGTAGAAGCTTAGGCTACTCACTGTCATTGTACTTGTGTATTGCGAAACGCCAGCCTAACAACGGTTACACGTACTGCGTAGCGTAACACTAACCATAATACTAGTGCAAGTGGCCTTACAATAAACTTAGTTTTACCTCCAAGTGTAAGGAATAACAGGTAAGCCGATGATGGCGGTTAATACTTCCCTTCTTCTATAGACCTTCTTGGGTGAGTTATAGTTGAAAGTTGCTTAGAAATTTTCACAGAAATTATTTTGCAAACAGCGAGCTGCCGTTGCTTCGCGGTTTTGAAATTGAATATGATGTTGAAGTCAAAGGTCAACTTAAACCTCGTTCAAAATGTGACTATCAAAAATGGAGAAATTGTCTTAGGCCTCCCAATTTGAGAGTTTCGTGTCACTGAAAATTGTAAATATAATCAATTTATATTAAAAAATTTAAAAACAATAAATAAGAAAGGATTACATCATAATATAATTTATATATTAATTATTGTTATCTTCATCTTGATTTGGCAATATGCGTCTTACTCTCATCTGTTTTTACCTCCATGCTTTCATAGACTATGAATCACTGATCTAAATATAGTTGCGAGCTCGTCTCAATCACATCAAAATAATGCAGGTGTATGCTACCCTAATGCTACGTATTAAATCATATACTAACTAACCGGAGGAAGGGTGACATCCCTATGTTCCGACGTCTCTGTTCCGACGTCTCTATGTTCCGACAATACCAAAAGAAATTTGACTCATAATTATTTTTGGACCAACATTTTTTTGGACCCAAATTTTTTTGGACCAACCTGATTTCGGACCAACAATTTTTCGGACCAAATTTTTTTTGGGGGACTTAATTTTTTTGGGCCCACATTTTTCGGACCGACTTTTGGTCCCACGAAATGTTGGTCCAAAAAATTTTGGTCCAACCAAATTTTGGTCCGAAAAAATTGGGTCCGAAAACATGTTGGTCCAAACAAATTTTGGTCCAAAAATGTTGGTCCAATAAAATGGTCAAAAATTATTTGGTATTGTCGGAACATAGAGACGTCGGAACATAGAGACGTCGGAACATAGAGATTTAACCATCTGGAAGAACTTCTCTCTCATAAATTATGGGAATTTTTCATTTTACCTTAATGTACCATATGGAATCAACAATTCAGTGATCAGACATATGTTGTACCACATCTTTGCAGTGGCATAGCCAGCGAGGGTGGGTGGGGGCAGGGGAAAGATTACCCACCGCCGCCAACAAAAATTTTTGGGACGCGATGGCCGACGGTGAAAAATCAAAGGGAGCAACAACAAAAAAAGGAAATGATAGCACCATTTTGCATGTAAGCCCTTTTCGAAAAACAAAAATTTTCAAGTCCCGCTCCCCTTATAAACCTTCCCCGACAACGGCGATCCACCGTTATTCGCCTGAAAGTGGGGACAGAAATTTGACTTTGCGAGCCCCCCCCCCCCCCCTCCTCAAAGCTTGAACAAACCAACATGCTTCGACTATGGTGCCCGACTATTGAACCAAAAACACAATCGGTCAATGTTTTCGTGACTTTTCACGATGTTACATTTTGCCGACAGTATTAGTACCAGGGGCGTCGCCAGGATTTTCAAAGTTGTAAGCACGACTATCTGAGCGGAGCGCCACCATCGGTAGGCGCGGAGCGTACAAGAAAATTTTTGGTTTTACAAACCCCCCAGATGGCCGGAAACGGCCCTTTCCGGTGTTCATTTTGGTTCCCTGGCCTATTGGTGACTTGAGACACCTCATTCAATATCACTTTAAACCAAAAAAACAAACAAACGAATTAAAAAAGTACTTAATTCAATACTACATAATGTATTTAAAATTAGCAAGGTACATGTATAGAGTAAGCCAGTAACAACAGGCAACAAAGTGCTGCAGCTATATAAAGTCTGTTAATCAACGATAGGCTTATTTGACTGTGGAATGTTTCTCAACTGAAATATTATCTGCGTAAACGGGTTCTTAACTAGATGTTAAAACACTGACAAGATCGGATCCTAGTCTTTTTCGGCAGGTAGAGTGTTGATTAAAACGGCACGCGATAGAAATGACAGCCTAGATGACAGAAGAATATGTCACGTAATTTAGCCATATTCTTGCTACGTTCATTTTAATAGTTTTTCCTGTCTAGACTCTAAAACTCGTCCAACAAGTTTATGGATTTGAGTTATGGGTGTTTTAAAAAAAAAAAAACTTGGCCAAAAAAGTGAAGGCCCGGGCCTACAGTGCTACATACTGGCTACGCTCCTGTGTACTAAGCATCGGCCAATCCAATGTCTGATTTTAAATTGAGGCATGGAACCCTGAGCTTTATTTAAACGATGATTGCTAAACAATAATAAATTAGTTCGTTGCATATTACGCTTTATTTTTACAAACTACAAATATAGTGCACCACTTGCAATGCAGGGTAGGAATTTAGATTTGGCTCTGGGGGGGGGGGGTTGGGGCTCTTTTGGAAAATGAAAAGTTAAAAACGCCCCCCTTAGTGTATTTACGAGGGCCTTTTTAAGGTTTAAGGGGGCGCTTTTCCAAAGTTCAATATGCTGTTTACGGAAAAGGTTGTAAGCATTCTTCAGGATCAAGTAAGCACAATAACCCTCTTCCTAGTTAGCTGCGACCGTATAGCAAATTCATTGAAAGTTTAATTGCCAAACAACAACTGTGTACAGGCGCATATATATGGTAACATGGAATACACAGAAATAGATTATGCCGTTAAAGTTGCACTGTGTGTTTGAACAATGATATACATAACGTATTTATGCCCAAAGTATTGGCATGTCGTTTAAGCAGTCTCTCCGAAAATTAAGGTAAATAAAGAAACTTCGGCAAGGAGTCCTGTCTAATACTTTACGAAAAAAAAGGATTGTCAAAATAATGACAAAGTATCAATTTAACCGCGCCCCTCTGTTTAAACAAGCCAATCAAGCCTGCTCCAATTAAATAGCTTCCACTATGGCATCACACACTACTTAAAGTGCATAGTAAACGAATGAACGATATGGATGTTTGATATTACAAGTTTCATACAAACAGGGATTCCTAGATTTAGCAAGCAAATAATCAATGCGACTGGTGCGGAAGGGTTGCTTTTGTTGTTTTGCCTGCCCAAGTTTCCAACCTTAGGTTAACTTATTAGAGTGGAAAATTCACGTGCCCTTACATTGTGAACTTGTATAAATGTGATCAGAAGGTATTATTGTGAAGTTTAACACAGTCACCGAAATTAAAGGGAAAGCGAAAACCCATTATCTGGAAATATATCATTAAAACTCTTTGAAATGAAGAAAGGTTTACGAGTAATATGAAAAATCAAAACTACAGTATGAAATGTTTCCCCGAAAGGAAATAAGGGCGGTATTGAAGAACTCAGCGTGCATAGACTCCGGATGAGTGACCTGATTAGTCCGTACCGCGTAATATTTGTCACAGGGGTTCTACTCGTAACATGTAAGGTTGGCATGTAATAAACAATTTTTGAGTAGTGGAAAAATAGCTTTATCTCATAATACATAAAAACAAAGTACGTCTCCTGCCGTGCGATCAAATATTTTAATTATAGACACATTTGTTTATATTTAAAGCCATCGTACGTTACCACTATCAAATAATAGTACTAACCAAAGCTTCAGTTACATGGACTATTGTGGAGGGGGTTAATAATTTATGTATCAAGCACAACATATTTTTGATATTAAAGACATGTTTAAAACATATTGTTTATCAACATTTTACTAATTTAATACTACCAAGTACAATGTAATGTGCATATGAACATTTATTTTACGTGTCGAATGTTTGCTCTAACATTGACAAGCAGTCCAGATCCTACGATATGACGGTTTGCTGTCACCTGGCCAAATAACGAAGTCTTCGGCTTTGTGTACAACGAATCTGTGTTGGAAAAAATTGACCCATAGTAATTACCGACTTTGCGATTTGCGTTATAGTCACTGTAGACTTTGCAATCCGCGGTCCCACTCACAATTCTGCATGGGCTTTAAAGGTGACTCCATAGTTTCCCTTTCGGGACTTTAGAAAAGGTCATTCAATTATATTGTACAAAAACCTACTCCGACTACAGAAACAGTGAACACCTGTCAGAAACAAAACAAATAAATGCGTTAACGTTATGATTCATACAATTATCTGCTTATTTTCATTATTCAAACCACTAAAATAACCGTAGATTTTGGCACTGCTGACAAATAGTTACAACCAAATCTATCGGACTGGGCTATCTCTCACATTTAAAGTGCAGTCGTGGAACAATTGCTTTTGAATAAATGTGCAAAAGTAATCATAGTTGGTGATTCTTTATTATTTAGGATTCAGGGAAAGTACAGTTGAATAAAAGCATGGGAGTAGATGACCATCATCCCTCAACTCAAGGTTCATATGTGGTTTATATACCTGGCGATATTCGGTTCAATTAAAATCAAATCAAACTTGACGACAGTATATTTCACATTTAGAGCCAGGTGACATCTTTTTTTGTTAAATCTGGTGGTGGTGGTGGCGGCGGCGACGACGACGACAACATACGTATATCTAACCGGAAGGCGTGGGAGAGAGAGAGAATATAAAGCCAATCAATGATTGGCGCTTAAGATGATTTTCCAGAAGTTTTTGACCGAATTACGGAAAGCATAACAGGTATAAAGGCGTGGATAATTTCCTCAGCTAGATAAAACTCTATCCCAGCTCAGATCATCTTCGATAATAGTTACGCTAGGCGATATCATCACCTGGTATTTGGCGATTTATTTTAAGATATTGATCACTTTATAAATTTCAGTTGGACACATTAAAGTTGCGTCAAGCTGCAAATTTGAGAAACCGATTGCTGAACATTCCTGTTAATGTTACACTCTATGTTTATTCTTGTGAAGGACGTCACAATATTATTTACTTAAACAGAATCCTGTCAACTTTAATATCGAATACGGGCCCAGGTCTTGTGATCTGTAGGTCAAACCCACAGCGTAATAGGATTTGTATGGCGAAGATATGTAGTTTTTAAATTTGTGAATGTATCTGGCAACAGCAGATTAAATGATTTCATCACGGAAATTGAGCTGAAAATTGAATTGTTTTGTTTTATATTATTTTAGACATTTGTCCGCAATAGCAAAAATAAAGCAAGGTAAAAGTCCAATTTTATTAAAATCTCAATACAAGATCACCGAGAGCTTAGCAGATATTCCAAATTCATTAGATTTTAACGATAAGTCAACAAGAAATTTCAGTAAAAAAAGTAAAGCTTTTAAAGAACACCATGACGACATCAGAGATGACCTACTGTCATCCACTCTCTTGAAATTCTTTCAACATTATCTCGAGTTGTAGAACAAAATATTCATAGGATGTTTTCATCTTACAATGTTGAATGTTTTTCTCTGTAAGGAAAGTGTGAATATTTTCTCTCTAAGGAAAGTGTGAATATGTTCTCTTTAAGGAAAGTGTGACATGCCTACCGCCGGAATATTACTTTAATGGTTTGTCATTCGGAGCAAACATTTTTGTTGTCACTAAAATGATATAGCGATATGTCGTTTGCAAATATTTTCTTTCATAATGCATTTTCCTTACGATGGTACATTAATATTCAACTGTCCTTGTGCTTTTACTCACACAGTTAGTTTCAGGGTTGTCTTTCTTCACAGACAGACAGATCATGTTCGTATGTTATAAATGTTACTTATAACAAGCTGTACATTTCTCAATTGTAAGGGAGCGGTTATTCTACAATGCAGCCAAGCCATGTAATGTTATTTTTTCTTAATTGGGAATCGAAGTGACTGAATAGATAACTTCTAGCGCAAACTGCGCTGTCGATTTGTTTGCTTTTTCTTGTTTTTTCTTTGTTATGATAACATAAAAAAATAGGGCTTGCCCTCAAATTGCAGATTATTCGTCATCCGTTAAAACCTGATCTTCTTCAAAATTGTTTGTGATTTCTCTAAAATTTCAACTATTCAGAAATCAGTTACTGACTTGGGGTTCACGATTAGAACGATGCGATCAGAGGCTTACACACTATTTTAGCTTTATTTCGATGCATTCCCATGCTTTTTTCATTATCAAAACAGACCTGACGATATTGTTCAGTAGGAGTTAAATTTTGTACTACACGAACCTCTGTAGTACAATAACCCTCATCGAAAGAGCAAACTGGGATTAGCCAGTATATAACCTTTAATCTGTGTAAGCCTAGGGCCTTGGCACCGTGACATTGTTGTAGAGCATTTCTTTTAAGCTAGTGAAAACAGCGAAGTCGGTTGTGACACTTGTCTGCTAAGGCATGTTATACTGTCCATAGAACCAGCTAGAAAGCCTAAATATTGCCCATTCGATATTTACGAAAACAATCGTACATGCAGAAGTGCTGCAGTCGGACAATTAACATTTGTGTGTGTGTGTTTATCATGTAGGTTAACATTTATGTGTGTGTGTTTATCGTGTAGGTTAACGTTTCGGTAGTCTTTCAACATGCTGTTATGGGCATGCTTTAACTCTTGTATATTCACAACTACATTTACTGATGAATCATCTGTACGTCATCGCCCTCGTGACAGTCCACGCTAGTACCGCGTCCGGATACCAGTCAGAGGTTTATACACCGTTGTTGGGGAACCATCGCCACTCACCCCGTTCCAATAGCACGGTTCTTTGTTGTCTTGCCGTAACACTGCGTTACCTGTTTATTCCTATCCTTACTACATTCTGTTTTGACTAAAGGATCCTCAAGTCTTTAGTGACTTTCATTTTATCTAATTATCTTCACTTCTATTACGGAATGGACTTTCCCTTTTCCATACCATATTTGACTTCCATCCAGTGAATCGAAGTGGATCCCTTTATAACTATTACAACTGCCTTGTATGAACTTTTAATCATTTAGTAATTCCGCGCCGCGCCTTTTGATGAAGCACTCTTTATCGGATCATCGCAAAGGCCGAGCTCTACTACACCATCGAGTTCATCGACTTCAGACCCAGTCGTAATAGATAAGTTACTTCTTCTATCTGGCGCCTTAACCTAACTGTATCTTTTGTTATTCACTTATTTGTCTATTCACCTTTATTATCCATATTATTTGTAGAATATAGAAATATTATTATTCAAAATACCATTCGAAACCTCGTCCATCTTTTCTTTTATGCTTTAACACCCTTGGAAACTCTTTCTGCCGGATACGAATTATTTACATGTCGTTTCCGCAGCAGAAACTGAGGGCTTATCCGGGAAATGAACAATTCTATTTATCGATTTCTCTCATTTTCGCTACTTACTAATTGGCATGCGAAAATTTTCGGTAATTTTTTTCTAAAACTTTCAAAATTGTTTTATTTTCCCACTACCTATTCCAAGCTAGTTTGTATTAAGATGGCGTTTGAGGTAAAAGAGATTTTGTAATCACCCTCATTGGAAGCCATTGATTCATTAAAAGGTCAGAATTAAAACTTCTTTCTGAACATTTCGGTATTCCTGTGAAGGGTAATATGCTTAAACTTCAAATTCGCAATCTAATTTTGGAACGCATGGTCGATGAGGAAATGTTGCAAGAATCATGTCTTGAACAAACTAAGAAAGACGATGATGAAACTATTTCACATCAAAATAAATATTTAATTAAGAAATTAGAATGAAAACATCGAGAAAAAGAGCGTGAATGGGAATTTAAATTTAGAGAACTTGAACTTCAGAAATTAATTTCTCTTAAACAACTCGAAGCCAGCACTTCAAATGAACAGCCACACGGATTGCGCAATCACAGTGAATTCGATGTCACCAAGTATCTTCGACTCGTTCCTTCCTCAAAAGAACAGGAAGTCGTAGCATTTTTCAATCATTTTGAGAAACTGGCGAACCAAATGAATTGGCCGTCAGATAAATGGACTTTATATTCAAACATCTTTTACTGGTAAAGCTCAACAGATGTTTTCGTCTCTATCTCTCGACGAAAGTGCTAACTACGAGCATGTTAAGAAATGTATTTTACACGGCTACGAACTTGTGCCAGAGGCATATAGGCAGAAGTTGAGAAGTTGACGAAAGTTAGATTCCCAATCACGCATTGAGTTTGCCCGTTATAAGAGTACACTTTTTGAGCGATGTTACTCATCACTTAAAGTGGCCATGGCACGAAAATGTCAACGTCCTATCTTTAAGGGATGTTCTCTAGAACATATATCAACCATTCTGCCAGTTAAAAACTTGATTTTTCCAGTAGAAAATTGAGAGTTAATTAACCCTTTTTCGGGGCTTGAAAAGTTCGTTCGCCCGAAAAAAATTCTAATCTCATGACGTCATGTGACGTCATGTTAGGAACACGATTTTCTCTCGCTGTTTCCTCCGAACATATATACACATAATTACACTACGACAAGTGTACATAAATACACAAAAAGAAATCAATAACAAGTCAGCGCGAAATCAAAATCAAAATTTCCCGTGGAATGGCAGATTAAGAACCAAATGCGGCAACCGAAGTTCAAAGTGATAGTGGTTCTTCACCAGGCAGTGAAATTGTGCTATAATTAGAGTGCACTTTCTCATAATCGAAGCAGAGAGTAAAGGCGATGATCATGCCCATATTGAACCGAACGTTAAATGGTGGAACTAAGGTGATATACTGCTAGGCATAGAACCGTATCAGTTCAACGATCATGTTCAACGAGCCGAAATTGAAGCTCCACAACACATCGAAGAAGAAAACCGTTCGGATCTATTGCAAGGAACATTACAACGTGGTAAGAATTTTGTAACGAAGAAAAATATTTAAAAAATCCAGTCCACTCTGTGCATGTGTCGTTGGAATTCGTGGAACTGCCTAAACCGTATTGTGCGTTGTGTTACGGTGTCTTACAACCATAGAATCATTACAACCCATATGTACAGTGTGTTGGCTATTTAATGTACACTACCACGGTGCTGCTAATGAGAGTACATCATACATGTATAGTATGCTGCGTAGTACTACTACTAGTATGGTTGGTTGAATACTGAAAGTTTGGCTCGGGGATGTAAACTGCATTATGCAGCCATGGTAGGTAGGCATATGTGCCATTTTATACGCATACTTAGGCTAGTACTTAGGCCTGGAGTTTTGCAGATCAATTGTCTGAAACTAAAGAACATTTCATGAAACATGGAAGGTAAAAATTCACAACAAATGTTACCATAACTGTGCATTGTATCACTGCTTATTATTGTGGACATCTTGGACCAACATTAATACATTTGAACTTTCATAATTATTTTTTCAAGCAGGACAGATACATAGCCTACCGTCAACATATTCAATGGTGCTAGGGGTTCCTAGCAATACACGTCAGGGTTGCGCTACCATAATGTGCAGTCCAAAGGATCAGAAGTGAGTTTCCAGCCAATGGTCAGTTCACTGGATTCAAGTTGCTAGGAGAAAACTCAATTGTATAGGAAGCCTTGGTTGAGAAATCCCACCAGAAACACATTTTTTATTCTACGGTTGTGTTGGATTGTGTCAGGATTCCCTCATAAGGATATATTGAAATTCAAGACTTTTAATTAAGGATGACATGGTTATTTTCCAGACCCAACATCAACAATGTAAAGAAGAGGCATGTTTTGAAGCATTTGGACACATGTATTGGCGTGAACGTGATGTCATGTAATATGTGCATAAGTGACGGGAATTGACCTTTTTACGAGCATTTACCTCCTAGACATGTTTTCTTCGTACCTTTAATCTGGAAGCCAAAATATCCATATCTCCAATAATATTTGACAGAAAGTCATAATGAAGACCAATGGAGGTAGCATAACTCTTGAATGTTTAGACTTTGTTTCTTCAGCAACAGTTGGTTTGTTTTACAATCTTTCTTCAGAAACTCAGCAGTACATGCGTGTGATGCTGTGTTTCACGTCGCATGTCAGTGTTGTACGTGTCGTCGTGCGTGTGTAACATTGTTGCATGTGAGTTGCGTCGTGCAGTGTTTCTTGGTTTAAATTACCCTGTATTCTATTTGCTTCTGGTTTATTCCCAATAATTTGTCACAACAACGATTGATAGCGATGGACATGCATCTGTTTTCTAGGCTTAAAGCCAAAGTTTCAGGTTAGTTGTTTTTCCTTTAACCTCCTTTGATGTCACAAATTACTTCAGTGTAATTTAAGAGTGATATTGTCTATGGAAAGTAGGCCTACAGTTTTTTATTTATGTCATATAATAAAATGATTGTTGTTAATGTTGGTTTAGTCACAGGCTTGTTCAGATTGTCCAGAATGACTGTCTAGAACTCACATTGAATAAACTTTGTTCAATGGTTTAATATTTGAACTACATTGTGTGAGTTTTAAGCTCTGTGACTGTTTGAAATAAATCGATGTGAGATTTAAACACCCTTTGGAACATAATATTTTAACTACTTATTTTGACCCATCCCCATCACCCCAACAAAAAAAGGGTTTTCTTGGAATACGTATAAGACACATTATTGCCATAACTAACTGACCCAGCATATTCCAGAAATAAATTGGGGCACAGAGATTTTTCACAAGAAGATGTAACCCATCCCTTCTGAAGCTAACCTCATAGCTTATTACTACACAATAGAGCAAAGAAGGGGTGTTAATTTAGATGATACAGCATAAACTCTTCGTCTATTGCGACTTCAGTGTAGTAACGCTAATACTAGTACTACTAGTGCTCGGCCGCGCTTCCTCCAGAGGATCGCCACTTGTCCCACTGGAGGTTTCCTGTTCCCCGATCTGTACTTCGGAGATTTTAATGTGGGTTACTTGACAGAAGAACGCCTAGTTTATGTCGACCCGTTAAAGCCCATTTGTTTTATTTCCTAAGAAAGGAGGTATCGTAGTTTGCTTCCATGAAGTGTTCGCTACATACGGAGCAGTATACTGGCTAGGCCCAGTGAATCGGCGCTGGTGTTCTGCACTAACTTGGCCATTAACCATCGATGGAGGCTAATTGCATGGGTTATGACATTACTGCAGCCCCCAACAACACAACGGATCGGCATTTCTCTCGGATATTTTACAATATGTTGTAAAAAAAACCTGAAACTTCTAACGATATAGCGTAATACAGTGGTTGTTCTCTCGGTGTAAATAATGCGTGTATGTGTGACGGTATGATCGTCGCGCAGCCGTTACATGCCTGGGTTTGGCACTTGTGTTCCTAATATGACGTCATCGTTGTCTTGTTTTGAAATTACATTTTTCAGAGTTCTGTTTCGGATGCGAATATTAAAACGTTAATTTCTAATTAGTCCTTGAGGTTTTGAAGGTGATGAGATAGTTTTAAACACAGATTTTCTCAAAGATTCAGAGGAAGTTATTCTCGAGTAGTTGTTTTTTTCATGTCATGGCCTCTTTCATGTTACTTCTTTTGAACAACTCCAACAGTTAACTCTACTAGAGGAGTTTAAACGTTGTATTCCACCTGAAATTAAGGAATTTTTTGACGAACACAAAGTTAGTAAATTGGATGACGCAGCCACGAAAGCGAATGAGTTTGCTTTGACTCACAAACACAAGTTTATGCAAAACAAACCTCGGCAATTTAAGAATGATACTAAAGGGGTCAAGGCCACTCAACATTTAATTCAAAATTCATCGGAGTCTTCTTCCTCAGATTCTATTTGCTCTAAAATTAAAAGCAATTTATTAGATTCGCATTCCGATCCTAATTCTCCGACTTGCGCATATTGTCGTAAGAAGGGTCATCTCCTTGGAGATGTTTAAAACTTGCTTGCAAGAAGCAAATCGAGCAAAGTTCCAACGCCCTTGCTGTTTGCAAAAAGCACACAGCTTCTGCCAATGCAGAGATCATTTCTAATATTGTGCCCAATAGGAAATCTAATGGTTATCACCATTCTTCTGCGGGTCAAATTTCTGAGGAATATTAGCCATTCGTTTCTGACGGGCTCATTTCCATATCTGATGATTCCACCAAATCCACTGTTAAAATAAAAATGTTACGTAACCCTGTGGCTAACTTAACCTTGATTTTATCGGATATGTTGCCTTTATCAAAGGAAACATACACCGGTCAAGATGAGTTAATAAAGGGTGTGGCGGGTGGTCAGGATGAAAACATAAGTGTTCGTCTTCACGAAATTCATTTACATTCAAATTTGGTGACTGGGCGTGTCACTGTAGGCGTTTTGCTTATTCTCCCCGCTGATGGGATTTCATGTTTAGGAAATGATTTAGCCGGTAACAAAGTAACCGCAAACCCAATCGTTGAAAATCCAAAAACTCTTCAAAAGAATTAGAACAAAAATGTCCAGATGTTTTTAGAGCATGTGCGGTCACTTGATCCATGAGTAAACAAGCTGGAATTTTATCGAAACCTCGAAAGTGGCGACCACGAGATGTCTCGTCAAATGACGAATGGCGCACTATCCACCAGATTGTTGTTCCTCCGGTATACCGTAAAGGATTTTAAGTGTCACTAATGACACCCCATTTGCAGGTCATTTAGGGGTCACTTAAACCTACAACAGAATTTTGGATAATTTCTTTTGGCCTGGTTTACGTTCAGCTGTCGCTGACTATTGCAAGTCGTGCCACGTGTGCCAAATTGTGGGGAAACCTAATCAAAAGATTCCCAAGGCACCACTAACCCCGATTCCGGCTTTCGAAGAACCGTTTAGTCGGGTAATCATATACTGTGTTGGACCGCTACCAAAAACTCGGTTTGGTCACGAATATTTGCTAACTATCATGTGTGCGTCAACGTGATTACCTGAGGCAATACCTCTCAGGAATATAAAGGCTTAGGCTATTGCGACTGCTTTACTTAAAGTTTTTTACTACGTTTGGTTACCTAAATCAGTGCAGTCTGACCAGGGTTCTAAGTTTATGTCGAACTTGTTTCAACAAGTATTATATGAATTAAATATTCATCAAATTGCATCTAGTGCTTATCACCCTGAAAGCCAAGGTGCAAGTCTAGAACGATTTCATCAAACTCTTAAGAGTATGATCAAAACCTACTGTTTTGATAAGGAAAAACAGTGGGATCAAGGTATTCATTTTCTTTTATTTGCAGCCCGTGAATACGTCCAGGGGTCACTAGGGTTTAGCCCATTTCAGCTCGTATTTGGACACAATGTCCGTGGGCCTTCAAAAGTATTCAAAGAGAAATTAGTTGATGAAACTGATTATGTTAATCTCCTTGACTACGTGTCAGATTTTAAGAGTAGACTGACCAATGCATGGGAGTTGGCAAGGAATAACTTGAAGGAGTCCCAAACCAAAATGAAAACTTGGTATGATACAAAAGCCACTGACAGGCAATTTGCCCCAAGGGATCAAGTGCTAGTGCTAATGCAAGGGCAGGCTCTTCGAGCACGCTACTCAGGTCCGATGTCGTGAAAGAAAGACAAGAGACACTAATTACAATATTTCGACGCCTGACAGGAGGAAAAACAACGATTTTACCGCCATGTTAATATGCTCAAGGCATATTATCAAAGAGAGGATTCAGAGTCACCTCTGACACCTCTTCCTTCACCGGAAGTGTAATCTCTCAGTACTCATACTGGAGTTGCCCTTGCCACTGTCCCATGTAACAGAGATCAGTCAAGTTTGGATCATATTTCTTCTCCAACTGACCCATCTGAACATCTTCCAGATATTACTGTTAATTCTAATGTTTTATGTTATCTTAGTGAGAAATTGTCTCACTTATCTAAGCAACATCAAATCGAGATGTCCGAATTACTAAATTCACATGTTGATTTGTTTACTGACATTCCACGAAGGACGCATCTAGTGTGTCACAATGTTGATGTTGGAGATGCTTTACCTGTTAAGCAGCATCCATATAGGTTAAGTCCTATTAAGATTAAACACTTGCAAAATGAAGTTAAGTACATTGTAGAAAATAATATAATTGAGCCTAGTGATAGTCCCTGGAGCTCTCCATGTATTCTTGTTCCCAAACCCGATAGCAGTTTCCGGTTTTGCACCGACTATAGAAAGGTCAATTCAGTTACTCGTTCTGATTCGTATCCAATTCCTAGAATTGATGACTGTACAGATCAAATAGGACAGTCAAAGTATGTGACTAAGTTTGACCTCTTGAAAGGGTATTGGGAAATTCTCTCAGAGGCCGCAAAGAGAATTTCGGCAATGCACCAACTACTTTTCAACGTTTTATTAATACTCTTGTGGGTGATCTTCAAGGTTGCAGTGTTTACATTGACGACATTGTTGTTTATAGTCAAACATGGCAAGAGTACATCGCTCAAATCAGATCTCTCATGGAGAGACTCTGTTCTGCGAACCTGAAAGTTAACCTCGTGAAGAGTGAGTTCGCACATGCTCAGGTGGTATATTTAGGTCATGTGGTGAGACAGGTTCGAGTTAGACCAATTAGAGTGAAAGTTGAGGCAATTGCTAGCTTTCCCAACCCCGTTTCTAGGAAACATCTCATGCACTTTTTAGGCATGGCTGGTTATTATAGGAGATATTGCCACAATTTTTGTGATCTAGTGATCCCCCTGACAGACTTATTGAGTAAGAAAGTTAAGTTTCAGTGGAGTGATGAGTGCCAAAACGCATTTGAAAGCGTTAAGGCAATTTTAATGAACTCCCATGTTTTGATTGCTCCAGATTTAGAAAAGCAATTCAAACTAGCTGTAGATGCATCGGATTTTGGAGCCGGTACTATTTTATTACAAAAGGATAGCGAAGGCATCGACCACCCTGTTTGTTATTTTGCTAAAAACTTAATAAGCATCTAAAAAAATTATTCAACCGTTGAGAAAGAGACTTTAGCTCTGTTACTTAGTTTACAAATGTTTGATGTGTACTTAGGGACAACTTAGGGATTGTGCTTACTGATCACAATCCTCTCACATTTGTCCGCAACATGAAAAATCATAATAAGAGATTATTACGTTGGAGTCTTATATTTCAAGAGTATAACTTGGATATCCAACATATTAGGGGAAAGGATAATATCTTTGCACATGCCTTGTCCAGGATTTAAGTCATTTTTGTTTTTAATCTTCGCACATATCATTGTATATATATTATCATTACTTTCAACGACTTTATATTGTTATTTTCATACTATTTTATCAAATTTATAATGTGTGAGCATTTATGGGTTCTTATCTATCCATTATATTATAGCTGACTATTATTCTTTGTTATTGCTTGTGGTATGGTTATTCGCCACGTATTCGGAGATCTCACTTAAAGTATACAGTCATTTTTGTATTACATGCTTGGTACCACGAGTTAAAGAATATTTAATAAAAGTTTTGGCAATTTTTGACCCAAACTTTCCTTTAAAAGGGGGAGTGTTATGGGCATGCTTTACCTCTTGTATATTCACAACTACATTTACTGACGACGTCATCGGTACGTCATCGCCCTCGTAACAGTCCACGCTAGTACCGCGTCCGGATACCAGTCAGAGGTTTATACACCGTTGTTGGGGAACCATCATCTCTCACCCCGTTCCAGTACCACGGTTCTTTGTTGTCTTGTCGTAACACTGTGTTACTTGTTTATTCCTATCATTACTACATTCTGTTTTGACTAAAGGATCCTCAAGTCTTTAGTGACTTTCATTTTATATAATTATCTTCACTTCTATTACATAATGGACTTTCCCTTTTCCATACCATATTTGACTTTCATCCAGTGAATCGAAGCGGATCCTTTTATAGCTATTACAACTGTCTTGGATGAACTTTTAATCATTTAGTAATTCCGCACCGCGCCTTTTGATGAATCACTCTTTATAGGATCATCGCAAAGGCCTAGCTCTACTACACTATCTCGAGTTCATCGACTTCCGACCCAGTCGTAATAGATAAGTTATTTCTTTCTATCTGGCGCCTTAAGTTAACCGTATCTTTGTTATTCACTTATTTGTACCATTCACCTTTATTATCCATATTATTTGTAGAATATAGAAATATTATTATTCAAAATACCATTCGAAACCTCGTCCATCTTTTCTTTTATACGTTAACACCCTTGGAAGATCGTTCTGCCGGATACGAATCACTTATCACGGATAGCTCGAAATAACGATTGATCAGTCATCGTGGTAGCAGACATGGAAGTACATTTCTTTCAAACTGCAGGTAAGTTAAACAAGAAAACCATACTTACCATGATATA
>JAIPMN010000274.1:0-68878 GCA_020650975.1 Apostichopus californicus | reverse complement strand
TCAATGTCAAACAGTGATCATGAACAATTCAAGGGACTCTAGGTGTTTATGGAATTTGACCGTTGAAAGAAAATAAACACTGGATTTTACAAAGTGTGATTAACCTGTAGCAACCGAGCAAGAAAATGTTGAATTCTTTGGGATGAAAATCCATCAAAGCAGCTGCTTCAAAATATGGAGAAGAGTGATAAGCACCGAAGGTTATGAAAGAAGAATACTAATATGGATACCAACAGTTATCTGCATTTAAGTTTATGTTCTGCATTTTGGTTATTCCTCCCTTTCTTACATATATTTGGTGTCCATATTCACCTTCCACCCCCCCCCCCCCCAAATGTAGCACCAAAACTGATCAGCCATATCCACAACTGATCAGCAATAAATACAACTGATCAGCAATAACCACACCAATAGATTTCCTTTTGGTACTACTTTCAGAGTAATCCCCCCCCCCTGTCCCCTCCCTCCAATAGCTTTCTGCTCACTGTCATGTTAATTTCTCTAATATCTAGAATTGCCGTTGAGATGTTAGGAAGTCCAGTATAAAATTACTGAGAGAGATTTTTAGCTGTTTGTATGCTAGTGTGGTATGTATACATAGACTGTACTTTGAGAAAGTTGCACAAATGTAGTTTTCATTTTTACCCACATTGTGCAGACACTAATACAAATTTCAAATCAGTTATTTGAAATTGGAAGCTTGGTTCAGACAACAACATCAAACCAAACTACTTTGAGAAATCTACTGTCTTTGGTCAGTGAGAGTTACCATGGCAATAATATCCTGACATTATAGGCAAGAAGCAACTTAAGCAAGAACATACTGATGTTCCCTAAAGTCTCACAAGTATAGAATACTTGATACTGAATCAAATTCAAAAGGAAACAGATAAATACCAGTTAATTATCTTTCTTTTGTCCATCATCACCAGGTACCATATAACTACTCCACTAGGCTGCCTGATCTAGGCACACCAGGATTATTATAGGTGTCACCATCTCATAGATGTCTTCTAATTCAAGGCAAGTGTTTTTCTTTTACACGTTTTTATTTTTCATGGTATGGTCTTTCTCATTCCGTTCTGGTACATTCTTTGTGACAGTTTTACGTAAAGGTGTTTCAGTAACAGAAACCTACCACAGAGGGCCAACCACTATGCAGCAGAAACCAAAGACAGTGATGTCAACCACTACCAGGGGAATTCCAGCTTTGGTGGAATGACCTCAATAATCTCCAGCTTTTTTTTTTACTCCAAAAATATCCCTGAAATCGTAGGTTACGAAAAATCTGGAAAGAATGTAAACTGCAAGAGTCTACTGGGACGGGAACTGCCGAGGAGATGATTTATAGCCTGCCAGTTGAGCCATTAAATCATCCATCTCAGGAAACTTTACCAGGACCACAAAAGTTTGGGGAAAACAACTCAAGAAACAAGTGGATTGGAAATGATCGTGCTTGTTCCTTTCCTTTTTTTTTGGGGGGGGGGGGGGAGGAGAGGGTCTGAAGTTACATCAGGCAAGTATAAAAGGACTCCATAAACTAGAACAACAATGAACTTGAGGTAACCCATTACACTGCATGTGGGAAGTACTAATGTTATGGTTCCATTGTATTCAGTTCCTATGTTCCTACATATTAAGTTCTCACTGTATGTTCCAATATAATAATTTTTAAGACTATTAAGTACCATTACGATAGTTAATAATGCTGTGTACTTTGATACACAGTAACAAACTAGCATTGCCAATATTCCCAGTGTGAAAAGTTTCCGTGTCATAGGGCCCACTGCAAAAAAATTATCATTTTCTAGATTCCTAAACAAAAGAGGTACCAATTAATGTAATAAGTTCTGGTAAAATAGTGACCAATTAAACAGAGTCACAAAGCCATAAATACCAACTATGTCTATTCAAAATGATGCAATGAGTAATGGGCCATACTATAACATGTACCAGTGTACTTACTATACATTCAAGGGTCAATAGGTTACGGGAGAATTGGTATCAGTGTAGCAAGTTCTTGCATAATAGGTTCAACTGTCAGAAGTCACAAGTAATTAGTACCTGTGTATGTACCAATGTAACAATTACTTTTATAATAAGTAACAGTATGATATCTAGTTATATAATAAGTATTGATGTATTAAGTTTCAGTTTATGACATCAGAGTGAAAAGTAACTGCTTAACATATTTTTATCTCTATCTCAACACTGCCACTTACACCTCCCAGATAATTGCAATTGCTTTTTGAGACTTCAGATCTTTTTTTTTGTGCAGAATAATTGGACAACTTTGTGCAAAAGGAAAGATCTTGAATTACTGCAAATGATTCAATAAGTGTTACTTGTAGATAATCATTTCAATGTTGATGCTTTCCACTTTGAAAAGCGCCATGGGCAGTTACTCGTTTCCTGGAGTGGCGCTATATAAATCTACGTTATAATTATTATTACAACATGGTTTGTTTTGTATTGTGGATTTGTATGAACGTGGTATTACATCATGGTTCATGTTGTATTTTGTAACCATGAAAATGAAAATGTACTACCACCTCAAATGCCTGCTGACAATTTTTGAAAGCGACGCTTTTGCATTCTATGAGCCATCAAAGTGATGCATCACTGTCATAAAGAGAATTTCAGGTTTTAATCATTTGATAATGTTTTTTCCATGAATGTTAGTAGTGTTCTAAAAATTCAATGATGTCTATCAAAGTATTAAAAATGGGATAACTTACAAACCTAGCCAGCATACCACTGGAATAACATATCATTGGAATAACATATCATTGGAGTAACTGAAATAACTTACAAACCTAGCTAACCTACAGTAAACCATTGAAGTTACTGGGATAACTTACAAACCTAGCCAACTTATATAATTATAATACATATCTTTATATATCTGCTTTACAAAAATGAATATCTCAAAGCACTTTACATGTGAGTATGGTAAAATATTACAAAAAAACAAGTATAAAAGACATGTCCAGAGTAATAAAAGGAATAAAGTGTTTCAATATCCAGAAATAGCAGTCTTCCTATGTGAAATAGAGACACATTTTACCAACTTTGAGCTTGCAAATACCTTTAATAATTGTTGAGAATTACATGACATTGTTTATACTGTGAAATATTTTTGAAAAAATTGGCCAACTCTTCCACCATTTGAGATAACCTGTTAACCCCCCCCCCCCTTTGAGCCAGTTTGTGTCCATTTGAGATAACCTGTTGACCTCTTGTAGCTCAGAGGGAGAAACCCTTTTGGAGGTTAAAGGGCACATTTAAAGCAAGAGTATGAACTCTGAAGCAGATTTCATTTCCTGGATGATTGTATGTTTTATTGAAGACCTATTGAGACCCTCCACAGAACTAAACTGAAATGAATTTAACTATTTTCACAAAAAGAAAGTCATAGCATTGGAGAATTCACAGATAAATTGTAGCATCAATTTCGGAGTGATCATGTTTAGAAGGTTTCAGACTGTGATGCCTGTTGACCTCATGAGACCTTTGACCTCTACCAATTTCGATAGGATTCTTGCACTCACCAAGCTGGATCTACATACTAAGTATTAAGTTCAAGAAACATGTACCTTATGTGTCATCGTGTTTACAAGATTTTCAGACTTTCATTTAAATGTTGACGCAAATGACCTGTGACCTCCACCAACTTCAATAGGGTTCTTGTACTCAACAAGCTGAATCTGCATACCACGTATGAAGTTCAAAAAATATGTACTTTTGAGTTAGCGTGTTCATAAAGTTTTCAGACTTTGACCTCCGTTGACACCAAATGACCATAGAACTTCCACCATTAACTTTTTGAGTTACCATGTTTACAAGCATCACATACATACACACATACATGCCATCACCATTGCATAAACTCCTTTTGCCTCCAGCGAGGAATCAAAACCAAGATCAATCATTAAAGTACATGATAAAATGATGAGGTTTAAGTTGGGTCTTAAAAGAAGCAAACAAGGTGGGTAAAAGACAAAGTACCGGTGGCATTATCTGGGATAACTTTCAGTTGTTCTGCATTTTGAAACTTTTTAGACAAAGACAGCTTGGCTAAAAGTATTTTTGCCGACATCATCTCGGAGAGGAATATTGAAGCTGTTATCTTAAGAGTGAAAACCAATTTCATGCTTGAATCTTATAAATGTTTAAGATGTCAATCTCCATGGAATAGATCACCCTGGGAATTTCCTGAGAATTTAATGATATTTCATGATTTTTTGGGTTCCATCCTGTGATTCTTATTAGCTACATGATTGACTGATGGTATTGCCACCGTATCTTCCTCTAAACTTGATAATACAGTTTGATGCCGGATTCAGGGTGAAGCAGTTAAATTTCTGGCTTTCTCATTTATACTGCCTAACCTGGCATAGCATTGCTTGTCTGTTGATCACATTAATGAATCCACGAGCTTGTCTTGTCTGGAATGGCAACTGTAGCCTTGACCGACACTTTACCCCATCGAAGATGGGAAATAGGTTGTCAAAAAAGATTTTAACTTTATGCAATGACATTGAAAACTATCATTATTTACATTACAACAAATTGGAGATTCAAAATCAAAGTGACACAAAGTAAGGTGATGTTTCAGGGGCAAGTTAATAGCATTAAAATTATTTCAGCAACAATGGAAAATAATCCCCTTCCTGTGCAAACGGTGGATTAGTCACTAAATTTAGCTCAAGTCCTCTTTGCTTCCACTAGGCAGCAGCGTGTAAGTAACAGCTGTACTTAAGCTGCAGCTGTACTGCCTGGACGACGACGATGATGCTGGACTATGAATATTGTCCAAAAGACGCCCGCTATCAAATAACATATAAAACTTATAAACTAAGCACTGAACAGTGCTTCACAACAATATATGCAATGCTGGCTAAAAATTGTTCTCCAAAACATGTGAATAGTGAGAAACAAAACACAAACCCATGTGTTTCTGTACATTGAACATAGCAATACCAGCACTAATTAGAGTTTATCATAAAGGATTGAAGGGAAGCTACTAAGTAACTAGTGGTGAAGTCAGGGGGGGAGGGGGTTGGTGGAGGGGGGCGTAGACCATAAACAATATCAATTTGAACTTGCAAATGCTTTTGGGATTGTCATTTTCTCTTCATGTTTCATCAGCTAGTGGTCAGGATTGGAGGAGGAGGGATGGGGTGAGAGGGGGGTAGGAATGGAGGGGCAAAGGCGCAGAGAAATTGAAATGAACCGCCAAGCAATCCTTAGCAAGAAACCAGTTTGCTCTGACTTCAATAAGTGGGTCATTAAACAGTTGTGATTATCAAGGACTCATCCGATTTGTGCTATTATAATTGTGCCCTCATATCCTTTAACCCGTTTGGTCACAGAGTGGCATGTACTAAGACAAGATTCCGAGAACAATTCATCTGCTTTCAAAGCAACACACAGTAACAATGGGAAACGTTTCATAGGGGTAGAACTCATCAGAGCCTCAGCTTATGGAGTTAATAGATGTCACTTTGACCCCTTGGCTGTTATTTACCCCTCCCTCACGACTCCCATCTGACAATTTTGGATGGAACCACCCAAGGGACCTCACCAGGACCTGCAATGCCAATCCTTCCACTGTCAGAGGTTAATAAATGTCAAGGAGGTCTCACAAAACATGTCTATAAAATGGGGTCATAGGGACTTGAGCAGATCCACTAGGGGCTAGCCGGTGACATTTATGGCACTATTCTTTCTGAACAGTAAAATCAATGCATGAAGGTACAGACAGAAGAGTTTATTAGCTAAAGACAATAGTCGTGAAATCTACCTTAAATAAATAAACCACATCAGAGTGGTACAGAAGTAGCTGTTTGTTTTAATGTTCATATTATCAATCTTTAATTTGCCTCTTCTAGTTTTGTTTTACATTGAACTATCAATAGAATATCTCACATTCCTTCACCAAGAGCAGAGTTTCAGTACTTTTCATTTCAAATCAACTCAATTATTGCACATGAGACAACATTTTGTTGGTTGGTAGCTGCTTCATAATTCCAGTTGTTTGCATGTGTGTGGGTGGTGTATGTGTGCGTGCGTGTGTGTAGGTCTCAGTTACACCACTGGTTCAGTTAAACAAACACAAGCAGAAATATTACACATGTACATAAAATGCCTCATATCCTCAAAAAACTGGTTTAGATATATATATATGTATGTATACGAGAGATGGTACTTACCTGTCTCCAAACATCATATGCACTTTCTCATCTACATTACCTTCAAACATTTGGTAGCCTATCAGCTCTTTACCATGACCCACTTCTGGGTCACCACCCACTTCCACTTCCACCCACTTCCTCTTTCAAATCTAACGTTCACAAGTTAGCCACATACTTGTTGACAGAGTTTTAATTCCAGACATATCTCATTGGTTATTTTGATGAACTCTATTGGATCACAGTTTGCCTCAGATTTTTATAGGAAACATATCGGGAGAGGATTTTGCAATAAAATTGCTTCTTTTTTGTAGAGTGAATCACTCCTGAAATTTTAACTGACTTCATAGTGTCAAGGATTATAATTAGCAGTCACATCTTCAATGAATTATGAAAGATAATTATCGTTAAAACACCATCATATTCAGGGTGTGGTTCGGATCCCACCGTTGTTACCAAACTGTAATGCTGGCTTCCACTCTATACAGGCTTATTCTTATATAAACTCACTGTTTCATAAAGTGTAAAGAAAGTCTTCCATGCTAAACATTTCTGTTGTTTATGAGAAGTCTTAATTGCTGGTAAATAAGTTCTAAAAAACTTAATCTGGTGTTGAAATGTAACAAGCACTGATATTGGTTGTTTATTTATCTATTTATTTTGTTTGACCTTACAGTCTTTGTTCAATATGATGCAGTTAGCATGCAAAGCCTAGAAAGTAGATGAAAATCATAATAAAAACTTCATCTCCAAGTCTTAAAAATGTATAGTAGGCTCTGTGCAGATCTGCTGTTAAAATGTAGGTAAGTAAAACCTGACGGTTGATCCTTTATTTTAAAGCCCAACCTTCTTTTTAGAGAATATTAAACATACATCCAAGCAATCCAGTTCCTGTTGGAAGGTAACTTAGATGATGAGAGACATTACAATGCAAATGCAAGGAAGAGTTTTCAAGTTTTAACTCACCGATGCAAGGGCCTTTCCCATGACATCACCAGTCTGGGCTCCTCCTCCTCCTCCTCCCCCTCCTCCATTGGCAGCAGCTGTAGTAGCAGGACCTGCACTCCCTGTTCTGCTCGCTGCAGGATAATCAAACAAAAATATAATTGTGCCAGAAATTCACAAAGTTGACCTTTTTATATGAATTATCCTGGCTATGTTTTGAATAAGGTGATTACATCACAATGCTTTACAACAACTCTATGAGTACCTTCCACCGAGTGCCTTTCATTTTCCTTGCTATTCCTGACCTAAAAATGTTTAAATTGTATGCCCTTTTACTATCCTTTTCACCACTCTGTAATCCCTTTTGCACAACAAATAATTAAACCCTGGTCTTAGCCTTTCATTGCTGTATATATTTTGTTCTGACTTTATGACTGGGTTTTTTTTTTGGCTTGTTGAAAACCTTGAAACTATCCTATGCTATTGTTTTTGGTTCACCAGGTGGCATTAAAGTACCAGCAAAGTGTTTGTTTTCAGCACCAAAAAAAAAACAATAAAACAACTGCAGTACATGTGGCACCAGCCAAGGGTAAATATACTGAATATTGGGATGAAACTTCAGAAAATGAGGGTTGTATTTATTTACATGAATTAAAATTGCTTCAATTGCTTTCTGTTTGGGGCTTGCTGGTTCAGCCCTCACATGAAAATTATCCCAAATTAAAATGAAAAGCAGAACTCTTGTCAGAGTAGTCAATGGATTTATTATTAACACATGTGATCTATGTTAAATGAATCTGTAGGTTGTATCACATCTGTGGCATTATCCAAGCTATTTATCAAGTCTTCTTCACACCAGGAATAATACTCAGATCATTAAATGCCTTACCTAATACTCAGATCATTAAATGCCTTACCTAATACTCAGATTATTAAATGCCTTACCTAATACTCAGATCATTAAATGCCTTACCTAATACTCAGATCATTAAATGCCTTACCTAATACTCAGATCATTAAATGCCTTACCTAATACTCAGATCATTAAATGCCTTACCTAAATCAGGTTCGGAGCCATTCACAGGAGGCGTTGTTGAATACGATGAAGACACTGCCTGGCCAGGGCGATAGGTGGCAGCAGACATGGGAAGACTGAGGGTTTCAGGATTGGAACCGTATGGCTGCAGAGAAATACAAGTTTTATTCACAATGTTTGAGAAATATTCAAACTATCAAACAGGGAAAAAAAAACATAGTCCTTCAAATCTCTCTCTATATTGTTTGAATGTAAACTGCAAATAAAAAATATATATATTTTGAATTTACAGATCATTTATTAACCAGAGTGATGACTTAATGGTTAATTGATATCTTACAAAAAGATGAATTTCTTAACCAAGACTTAACCTCCAAGTTTGGCATTTTGGGTTAGCACATTTTGACCTATGGTGACCTTAACTGACTTTTCACCTCACACAAAAAAAATAGGCACATACTTCATATGAGACATTCCTCTTTTATGGCAAATTCTGTTTAACATGATTTTCAGATCTTGGCTCCTTCTAAAATGAAATTTGACCTCAAAAATATTATTGTATGTGATAGGTCAATGTATTATGTATGTACAAATTTTCTACATATTATGATTCTTTTCATCTTTGCTGACCTCAAATGATGTTTGACTACCACCAAAATCAGTACACAAGTTATACTCTATGAGCAGAAGACACATGCTATGTATGACATTCAGCAAGCCCCCCCCCCCCCCGGGAACATTAGACTCCAACCAAAAACAATACAAGATTCGTACTCAATATGGGCAAGCCACAAGAGAAGTATGACCCTTGGCAACATACCCCTTCTTGAGATGTCACAGTCACATGGTCACTCATCTCAAAACACTTGCACACTCACGCAAACATGCGTACATGCATGCATGCATGCACACACACACACCATCATAACTCCCTAGTTTACTTGCCTACCTGCAAGTAACCAACAGCATTTCCTGTCTCAGTGGGGATGTTTACTCAATAAACAATGGAAAACCAACAAATTACAAATAGTGGACAGAGACAAATTTCTATATTAATGCAAGGAACAAAGAAGATTTCGGGGAAATGTGAAGTTTCTCAAACATTTCATTCGTTCCTCAACTTGGATCACATTTTGTCACGCCTGTGTAGTATTATTTCCGATTCAAGTACATGTTTGGGTAAATAATGGTTCACTATGATATTGGTCTTCTTTAGCCTTTTAAGCCAAGAAACACCTACCTCTCAACCACCTCTGACATATAACACTAATAAAATGTTACAGACCACTTTCTGGGGAGGTTGTCGACATGACAGAACTAGTAATAACCTGTGAGAAGAGGCTAGTGTCCAAAATGGAACCACAACTTCGGGCAGATAAAGGTGTAACACCTACGTTCGCCTGGCCATTCCAAAAATGACCTTAATCAGTCAGGGTTGAGGGGATTTTAGCATTGCCCACCCCTCCATACCCCCCCCCCCCCTTTGAATTCCTGTGAATGCCACAGAGACATATAAAGCATAATGAGAAGGGTTGGACTTTACTGGGAGGGAATTATAAACTTACGTGTTCACTCTGGTTGTAACTCTCCGGAGAAGGGGTATACGCCACAGAGGAGGCATATCCAGGTGAGGGCGCCATTCCATTAGTCCATGGATCTGACGAACCATCTGAAAATAAGAGAGAAGCATTGATCAATCCGTGATATCATATTGTACTTAGCTTTAAGTGTTTATTAATTTATAATTGACTGATTTGGGGGGGGTGGGATTGCACTTAGTATGTAAAATATGTTAAATATAGTGATACTGGCAGAGAACCCTTTTATGTGCCAAGGATTTGGTATTTCTGATATTGAAATGCATCTCAACTATTGTCAATACAAGAAAACAGATGCAATAAACTGTTGTAACAATACTGATTCTTCAACGGTCACATGATGTTATCTCCAAACTTTTTTTTTTCTTCTCATGGTTCCAATTTTCCAGATAATCAATGATTAGGTTGTAATGGTTATCATGTACCTGTAAAGTCTCCCATGGGGGTGAGTACTTACCAGTAGCAGCAAAGTACTCATGGTGGTACATTCCAGGTCTCTTATAAGCCATTAATTACCAGTAGCAGCAAAGTACTTATGGTGGTACATTCGGTCTCTTATAAGCCAATACTTACCAGTAGCAGCAAAGTACTCATGGTGGTACATTCCAGGTCTCTTATAAGCCATTACTTACCAGTAGCAGCAAAGTACTCATGGTGGTACATTCCAGGTCTCTTATAAGCCATTACTTACCAGTAGCAGCAAAGTACTCATGGTGGTACATTCCAGGTCTCTTATAAGCCATTAATTACCAGTAGCAGCAAAGTACTTATGGTGGTACATTCCAGGTCTCTTATAAGCCATTACTTACCAGTAGCAGCAAAGTACTTATGGTGGTACATTCCAGGTCTCTTATAAGCCAATACTTACCAGTAGCAGCAAAGTACTCATGGTGGTACATTCCAGGTCTCTTATAAGCCATTACTTACCAGTAGCAGCAAAGTACTTATGGTGGTACATTCCAGGTCTCTTATAAGCCATTACTTACCAGTAGCAGCAAAGTACTCATGGTGGTACATTCCAGGTCTCTTATAAGCCATTTCAGGATATTCTTCTGCACTGCCTGGAGGATACATCTACAAAATGACAAATAAACAGAAAAACAGTTAGTTTTGTGATTCCTTACCGTACAATCCCTTGTGGGCATCAACCATGTCATTCAATCATAAGGATTTTTACAGTATAGAAATTTTAACCAAAATATTTCAATATCCAGGAAGAACGGTCTCCCTATATGAAATATTGACACATTTGACCAACTTTGAGTAACAGATCCCTTTAATTATTGTTGGGAATTACATGACATTGTTTATACACTGTGAAATAGCCAACTTTTCCACCATGTGAGATAACCTCTTGACCCCTTGTAGCTCAGAGGGTAAAAACTGATAAGAGGTTTAAGTGCATGTTTAAAGCAAGAGTATGAACGCTGAAGCTGATATCATTACCTGGTTGCTAGGTATGTTAAGTTGACGACCTATAGAGCCCTTTATCATGTTCACACAGTTTTCAGACTTTGACCTCTGTTGACCTCAAATGACCATTGAAGTAGCCCCATTAACTTTTTGAGCTACCATGTTTACAAGCAAGTGTCACATACATACCCATATATACTGTAGTCAATAGGGCATATATATCCCTGCTGCAGTCAATAGGGCATATATATCCCTGCTGCAGTCGCTTAAATACCCTGCTGTGGTCCACAGTGCATATAGCCCTGCTGTGGTCCACAGTGCATATACCCTGCTGTGGTCCACAGTGTATATACCCTGCTGTGGTCCACAGTGCATATACACTGCTGTGGTCTACAGTGCATATAGCCCTGTGGTCCACAGTGCAGATACCCCTTCTGCAGTCCATAGGGCTTTTATACCCCTGTTGTGGTCCACAGTGCATATACCACTACTGTGGTCCACAGTGCAGATACCCCTTCTGCAGTCCATAGGGCTTTTATACCCCTGCTGTGGTCCACATTGCATATACCATACTGTGGTCCACAGGGCATATATATAACAACACTGTCCATAAACCTTCTTCTCCTCCATTATCAACTTCAAATATACTTTGATATATTTTGTTTGCCATTACATACTTTTCACTTAACACATTTAATGTCTTAACTATTGTTTGCTTTGCATCTATCAGCACATACATATGGTAATGAATTTAAATCCTGTGACCTTTAATGACCTCTGTTGTACTTTCTTTGACCAACTATGACATTTACGATACATATTTTACAACACAGTCAGTTTGAACTTGCACTCATCAACAGTTACATTAGCAGACTTTGCTTCATCACAATCTTGGTTGTTCTGAGGTAATGAGTTTCTTTCATTCAAGAATATTATATTGCCACATGACTGTCATCATAAACTTTGATGGTGCGCACATCATGTGAAGTCCTGACCGAAGATATTTCATAGCTAATAAATCCCATACTGTTTTACAGAGCATGCAGTTAAATAGTAGGCAGTGACTACCACCATCATACAGAATATACAGGCTGATCACTGCACATCATACAGAATACACAGGCTGATCACTGCAATGGTATATCAAAACTGCCCTCATTTAATACCCACTATACAACTAACTGCAACCTAGAAACTTTGGTTTCCTAAATTCCAAAAGTGATTATTCATTATTCAAATTAACTTAATGTACAAGTACCTGAATGCACTGACATAACCAGAAATAATTGACCAATGAGGAGGCAACACCATATTCCTTCCTCAAAAATACAACATATTATCACCAATGTTTTTTTGCAGACAGTGACAACCAGACTAGTACTAATATGCACATGACATTCACTTTTTCCTCCATTGTTTAGTTTGCCATCAAATCACATTGGTTTTTGGGTTCTGGGTCTTTGTAGAATAACACCAATATTCTCCTGGGAGTTGAGGATTCAAAACATGAACTGGATCAAGGCTGGATAAAGGGACACCTAAATTGTTAATTTGCAGGATGTTAACTTAACAGCCTACATGTACTGGATCAAGGTTGGATAAAAGGGTGCCTAAATTGTTTATATGCAAGATGTTAACTTAACAGCAGCCTACATTTACAGACAAAATGACAACTGTTTAATTCTTCCTCTTCCTTCTCTTCATATCAATCTTATTACTAAACTACTATTACTCACCGCAAGGCACTATGTATGCATCTGTAACAGCAAACAATATGACTATATATGACACATTAACATTATGTCAGCTAAAACAAAGACATCAAACCACCCTTTGCCCGCCGCCATAAAACCACAAATTAAGTGTAATAATCAACAAAAGGCTGGCCAAAACAGTTTGAGCCATTTTTTTTTACGGAGGAAAAATCTACTGACATACAAATATTTCAAAGGCTTGTACTCTGTAGTATGTGCTGTACCACTTACGGCTTTGTGCAAATAAAAAGCCAAATATCATACAGATGTTGCTTCTACGAGGAATCTATTACTCGAACAAACAAAAGGGCTAGAGGGATAGACTGTGCGTTTAAGTCTGCATAACGTAAGTAAAATGTGTAAAATACCAACAAGATGAGGAGGTACCAAACAAAATAGGTTTATACTTCATTTTGATTTTAGTATTTCACAATCTAGTGGTATCGTTCTAGCACAATATCAAGGTTGTCTACAACAGGAATGTTTCTGTAGTTCCCCTCCCCCCCCCCCACCCCCCAATCTCAACAGGAATGATGAAAGATAAAGGTGGAAAAGGAAAAATCAAAATTTTTTCCTATATTGGAATACCTTGGGGAACAACTCGATAAATGGGAGCAGCTATTAAATGGTTGTAATGTCTCAGTTTGACTGCTAGCCAATTATGTTTGGATAATACATGACCTAATCAAAATATCCAAAATTCAAAACCAATGCAAATTACGGTTTAAATATCCCCAACCCCGGCCCTCAAGAATATAACATTTCTTTCAGCTATGATACTTACCATACTACAGAATAGTTGATCATGTTATCACAGCAAATCAAATTTTTTGTAGCCAAGTTTTGTTTCTATTCGCAAAGAATGACCAAGTCATTAATCAAGTTTTATATCTCCTACCAACTACTATTCAGTAAATGGAATGACATATCTACAATTTCAACTTACCTTGACTTACAGAAAAACACTTCAAGCAGCATTTTGAGTTTGATGAGTAAGTTTATCAAATATACCAATACTTCTCAAACTCAGATGACAATGGATTAGACTAAGATACACTCTTAAACTTGCTCATCTAGCAAATCTTAAAATTAAAGAATCCATTTAGGTTCTCATTGGTTTGTCTCCCAAAAAGCATCTATATATGTATGAATCTCACACATAAACTGCACCCCCCCCCCAAAAAAAAACCAAAAACAAAATCAAACTTTTTAATTTGTAAAGAAACTTGACTAGTAGTGATACCAACAAATTAAATTACTATGGGATTTTGACTTTCGAACATCATCAAAATTGTTTGTTTCCAAAAGCAACCAAAAAAGCTGTGTAAAATGTTATTTTCGTTAGGAGGACTCTCCTGAGACTGAAACAAGTAGACTCACCTGATGTGTTACTGGCATAGGTATGATCACTGCTGCACCACTGTAATGGGGGTAGGAATGGTAAAACTGTTCCCTTCCATATTTCTGCCACATTTTCTTGTATACCTAAACACTCTCTAGAAATGGGTCTGACTGTCTCAGACAACGTGCTAGATCCCCACGCAGTGTCTACGATTATTACTATTCTCTTACAGTCGATCATTAATATGAACTTTGTAATTTGACGTTGGAATTTTTCAACTTGTACTGGTCCCTTAATATTCTTTCTGCTTACAAAGCTCGTTGGAGTGTGAGAGCACACAAGAACAACTCATTAGACATACGAATACAAACCCCAATGTGCTCTTTTGAAGATGCTAAACTGTAAAACAGCTCTCTAAGTAGAGATGCTGGCATAGAATAAATCCATCTACCAGCATATTTTACATCTATCGTATATAGTAGCGCGTGTTCAAATCCATTTTTTCCCCTTTCCTTAGCTCTTTATTTCTTGCGATGCTGGGTAATAATGCCTGACTGCATTTTGCTCTGTGGTATAATAAAATCACTAAAACCGCCGCATCGATAGGCGGGTAAAAACACTTTATCAACTGACTAAACAATGCAAACGACTGGAAACTTAAAAGAATAACAAATTAAGCAGTAACAAGCACGGTAGCTACAAAATACTTGGCAGCTCAGTGTGGTGAAAAAGGTTACAGATGTTACTTGAAACCTGCAGAATTAGGATATACTTTTGCAACTTTGTGTTTCTACTAGAGTCTCTAAAAACATCACAGCAATACATGAAACTGACCACTAGCAACAACAGTCTGATTAAGAAGGTGCATTCAGCCGCAAATCTACGAGTTTCACCTACAACAACTATGGTTGTTGTGTTTTCTGAACCTGCACTGTAGAACGTCAATAGTTCACTTATACTAAAACTCCACAAACTGATGTAATGTTGTAAATCAATGACTCAAAATCAAAATGCCATTGTACAGGAGGAGTATATGATTGCATCACGCGTAAGTAGTACCCTGTCTGGGAAACACTAGCATGATTAAGTTGATCCCCACATCACCAGCAATTCATAAATGCATCACAAGTAAGTAGTACCCTCTCAGGGTAACACTATCATGATAACATTGATAACGTCACAAGCAGTTCATGATTGCATCACGAGTAAGTAGTACCCTGTCAGGGTAACACTAGCATGATTAAGTTGATCACCACATCAGCAGTTCATGATTGCATCACCAATAAGTAGTACCCTGTCAGGGTAACACTAGAATGATTACGTTGATCACCACATAAGCAGTTCATGATTGCATCAGGAGCAAGTAGTACCCTCTCAGGGTAACACTAGCATGATAACATTGATAACGTCACAAGCAGTTCATGATTGCATCACGAGTAAGTAGTACCCTGTTACGGTAACACTAGCATGATTACGTTGATCACCACATCATCAGCAGTACATGATTGCATCAGGAGTAAGTAGTACCCTGTCAGGGTAACACTATCATGATAACATTGCTAACGTCACAAGCAGTTCATGATTGCATCACGAGTAAGTAGTACCCTGTCAGGGTAACACTATCATGATAACATTGCTAAAGTCACAAGCAGTTCCTTGTTATACTCTGCATGGAAGGAAGTTACTCCAAATTTGTGATCGCTCAGAGCTGAGATAAGAATTTATAATGGGCATCAATTCACTTTTTTGGTAACGACATATTCAGCATTCAACATGATATTTATAAACTCACTTATATACAAAGTGTCACTAGCACATATTTCTATTTCAATCCCTATGGAATTGATACCTGATACCAAATCTAACAGCACACAACACACATGCACACATAATTAGCCTCTGAAGGTTAACCCTTCCATTGTTACCAATAAAGTCAAATCTGGATCAATATTGCATTGAACACTAAACTCCATTTTATATATAAATATAATAGTTTATTGTAATATAAACTAATTTTTACTGGAAAGAAATGGTAATACCAACTTTCTTGGGTCCTATATCACCACGTTTTGGTCCACAAAAAGATTCCCGGAATAAAAATCATTGGAGATTGGTTGAGATCTCTTACAATGTCCTTCGACATTCCATATGTAGGTCGGATCAGCAAAGCGATGGTGTTATCATTACAGGAGACCCAGACACAGCCTGGAAATCCACACTAATCCTATATCACCAATACAACATCTTTCTCAGCTTACTCTCAATCTAGATAGTTACCAATTTTTAAATCCGCTGTTGTAAAGTTCAAATTGAGGTACACATTTGAAAACCGCAACAACAGTATTGACTCTTTGTCATTGTACTAGCTATTCTTTAAAAACCATCAATTTGAAAGACAACACTCCTGACGGTAGGCTTCCTGGACAGTTTGTCATGACTCACAGACTGGCTGACTGACTGACCCACTGCTTGGGCAACTAACATACTGACTCACAGACTGACTAACTGACTTAACAGAATGGCTTGCTGACTCACAGACTGGTTTACCAACTAACAGACTGACTAGTGAACTGGCTGATTGACTCACAGAATAGCCATCTGACTTACTGACTCAAAGATTGGCTTATCGACTAAGAGAATGGTTGACTGATTTTACGGACTGGCTAACTGACTGACTGGCTCACAGATGTTTTTATGTACTTGTTGTCAATCTCTCTCTCTTTCTCCAGCTATCTCTAGTCTCAAGACTTACCTTGCCTGAATATTCATGATAATCAACTACTACACATGTCTCCACACACCAACAGCAACATTGTTGCTCCAGCAGATCTGAAGCAACTTTTTTAACTTTTAAACAAACCTCACCACAGCACCAGCCCATTAGAAAGAGAAGCTCTATGCTTTTCTGGAGTTTTACATTCTTATGATTTCCATCTCTCCTATTACAAAGAGTGAGACCATGGGATACACTGAACAGACTCGAACTTCAGTTATACAGCAACACCAGGTACATTGAAAACAAAATTTTGACACAAATTTCCTTGACCACAGGAATTAACACTCAATCTTGAGCTGTAACAAATTTACCATACAACAACAATGCAATTCTATACATCAAATTACATTCATTTCTTTGTAACATCTGATGTCACATGTTCTCAATTTCTCTCATGTTCTCAATCTGCTTTTCTTACATATTATTTAAACTAGACAGCAAAAATTGTTGTGCCAAGAAAATGTTGAAAATCACTTGGAACAATTAATTAGTTACTCATTAACTTTCATGTGATGAAGGGAAAACTCAGCAAGGATGTACTAGTTTGATCAATTACAACATTATTTGGAGTCATCCTTGGTAGGTTTTTACAAATACCTGACCAAACAACAAGCTGCTTTGAAGTTTATGAGGAAAGAGAAAGGAGATGAAAGTTGTGTGTACTTACATGGATACCACTCAACTGTTTTATCCTCTTCCTTTGTGAAACTGTAAACAGAGGGTAGGATGAAATATTAAATGTTGAGACAGTGGACACATCATAGCCAATGCTGTCACACCTGTCTGACCTCGACCCCCCCCCACCCCCGCCCCCCTCCCCCGCCCCCCTCCCCCACCCGTCAGGGTGAGTATGCAGGGATACCATAAGTTGGTTCATTGTGGTACATATAACATGGTCCTCTTCAGGTAAGAATTGATTGTTAACAATATAACAAGAATCAGGTTTCTGAAATCTATTTATCATTAGAATGTGACAATACTAATGTTTTCATGCATAGAATGTATTACTACACATCTTTTCACATTTTTCAGCCATAAATGAATAATATTTTGTTATCTGCTTCTTGTCATTTCTTGCATTCTCTTAGACTACACCACAGATGCTATTGATTAACAGGAACATAAATGAGTCTGAGTCAATGAATATTCAGGAATAACAATAAGTACTACACTGTGTGCTATAAACATGCAGAGTAAGAAGGATTGTTGCATTTTTGAAAGAGAAAAGTTCTAAATGTCTGACAGATCATGAAGTAAATAACATCATGGGTAAATACAACAGACAAAATGATGGTCAACAATGTGCTGTATGAATGGTCAACAGATCACTTTGTGCATAAAGACACTTCATGTACAAAAGAAAAGTAATGACCCACCCAGCAGTCATACTAGTAAAGGCAAGTTAAAGCAGGCCTTGTCCTGCCCAGAAATCTGCCTTTCTGCTTTCCACATTTTTCCTTCCTAGTCCTGAAAATTTCATCATTAGTGCTCTTTGTAAACCCTTTCCCCCCTTCGATTTTCATAGTTAGGTCCAGCATTAACCATTGTTATCCCTCCCTACACTTCCCTTCCCCCACTCACAAACAGAAATGAATGAAGTACATCATACATATACATACCTGGTGGCATGCTGGAGTCTAGAGGACGCCTTCTTATGCAGGACTTCTGTTGTGGTGAAAGAGGGTGATGAGGGCTAGTTATTGACATTTCGTTGCTATGATTTCCCATGACAACCTGCAAGACAAGAAGAATCACACATTCAATTATGTATCCTTTATATTGCTTCTTCAGTGTATTGCATACATATTATGTATGTTTCATTTAAAAAACATTATGGCACATAACTATGCCCTGGTGAGGGCAGTATACCAAATTATACAAGCTATAGTTTCTTATGCTTGGTGAACAGAAATTAAAGAGCACCCTCTATCCTGTCCACTACAGAATTGTAATTCAGTACACCAATAAGTACAGACATAAAATCTCACTTCTTATTACCTCTTAACTTGACATTTCAGAATTCTCTGTCGAATCTATGATTTTCAGTTTTTCTTAGTTATATTATCCATTGAGTCATAAATATATAAACTAATATTTTTTAACAGTCTTTAGAAGTTTTACACACAACGAGGTTCTTCAACTGATGGCAATTAAACAAGTCAGAGAAACCCCCAAATCATCCTTTCTGTCAATTCCATCAATAATTGACTGTTTAGAATATGTTAGTTGTGCATGAATATATTCAAATATGATTTATTAATCTGACAAGATATGACTTTGAGAAGAGCAAATTACATATCAGAGATCTGGTCAGCTCAAAATCAGTATTGTCCTTGACCTATCGCCTACTGCTTGATTTCTATTCTGAATATCACATGGGATTGGTAATTTGATTAATTTGAAAATTAACCGCATGAGCATCAAATGGCAAATTATACTTTGGGGACATCAGGTTCAGCTGTTGGCAATATGTCTCCTTGGAAAACTTCTCTAGTATAGATAGATTTATAAACCACAAAACCCATCAGAGCTACTGCCAACGTCTGTGACAATCATCAGATCATTCATTTATGAACCCCCCCCCCCCTCCTCTCCCACACAAAATGTATATATATATATGTATGTGTGTGTACATACAAATAAAAGTAATATGTACACTGAAACTCAAATACAATATGATGTGAGCATCTTTGCTCTCCTTGGACATTACAAGTATTTTGTAATTACTCGGTGCTTGCATCCTCAGAACAGCAGAGAGCACTTATTATATATCATACTCTCTCATCTTGTGAAACTAAACCCATGTGTCCTACACCAACTTCACTTTTGTTCATTTATAGTCACATGACAGCTGTGTGAGGCTCCTACACCAACTTCACTAATGTTCATTATAGTATCATGAAAATACTGTATGTGTCCTACACCAACTTTACTTATGTTCATTTATAGTCATTATAGTCACATGAAAGCTCTGTACGTGTCCTACACCAACTTGAGTTATGTTCATTTATAGTCACATGACTACTGTAAACTAAAATGAATATTTACAAAATGTTACATCTCTGCAATTTACCAGCAATCTAGATGGTAATATATTACCTATGTCTTTCTCTTTACTTATTCTGTTATATATATATTTTTGGGGGGTTTGATTGATTGTAATTATATTGTTATTTTTTGGTAATTGGCAACCATATGCAAAAAGCTGTTCAAACCCTATGCTAGATTAGTATCGCTGAGATCCTTTTCACAGAAAATACTTGCTAAGCGGCAGAACTATTTCCTTCCAATATTATCTACCAAACACTTGCAACCCCGTACAATCATTATTAAATACCATTGCTGTTATAACTGCAATCAAACCCCTAAACGAGATCAAGTGCAGCACTTGGAGATTTCACCCAGTCACTTTATAGCATTGTCATATAAACACCAAAAAACAGGCAAAGAATCACTATCCCTCTCACAATTCCTTGTGATTTTGGTGTCTGTGTCGGGTTTTACAAGAATTTTGTATTGATTTTCCTCCATTTTTTGTCTGTTTGTTTGAAATTGATTTTCTGAGCAACTTTCTCTTTGTTCAAATCAAGTTGCCAGAGTGCAAAGTTTACTTTACATTGCAGGGCTTAAGGCTTTAAAATACTCTTGCTGTATGCAACAGCTGATAGAAATATCATTGGACAACATGTTTAGGCCATCATGTCTTATCCAAACGACATTTAAGCAGTCTCGTAAGGAAGGAAACATAGTGATGGTTCATTTACATTTTGCTTTTCTTATAGTAGCAAAGTCACTTGTGTTAACTCAAGTGTGAAGACGCTCTGCACCAAATCAATATGCGGAATAAAGATTCAATTATAACTGCAATTAATTAAGCTATTAAGACACCCTCTAGCCCCACAAAAATATAAAACTGAATAATCAGCAATTAATTTGATTCTGACAACAATTTACTGACCAGAAAACTTGCTACCTGTCAAAAGCCAAATGAATACCACATTCTAATAGAAATATCAAGAGCACTTCTGATGAAAAATGTTGCTTCAAAATTCCAATAGTGCTTTTGACGTTATTTTTACTGTTCAAACCAAGATACATTTGTCATGAGTACATGGTATTTTCAGCTATAACATTTGTTTAAATTGATGAAACTTTACAAAATATGCAGATAGTATTTGGATATTGCCTGTTTCATATGTTGCCCACTGTGTGACATCACAAACTGCAAAAAAGTACTGTTCCAAAATAAAGGAAATAAATTTGATCATTATTAATCATCTCAATGGAACTAGGCTAATTACCTTTCTATATATTTACTATGTATGCTTATTTTATGTCTTTAGTAATATCTAGAGCACTGGAAGAATGAATTAGAATGAACTGAATGACCAAATCCATTCTCAGAATTCTGACCACATCCATTCTCAGAATTAGGCCATGTATATGTATATTATGACCACATCCATTCTCAGAATTAGGCCATGTATGTATATTATGACCAAATCCAGTCTTAGAATTAGGCCATGTATGTATAGTATACCAAGTATCAGAATTAAGCCATTTATGTATATTATGACCACATCCACTCTCAGAATTAGGCCATGTTTGTATATTATGACCAAATCTATTCTCAGAATTAGGCCATGTATGTATATTATGATCAAATCCATTCTCAGAATTAGGCCATGTATGTATATTATGATCAAATCTATTCTCAGAATTAGGCCTGGTATGTATATTATGATCAAATCTATTCTCAGAATTAGGCCATGTATGTATATTATGATCAAATCCATTCTCAGAATTAGGCCATGTATGTATATTATGATCAAATCTATTCTCATACATTATCTATTACAGCTTCACCACCTTCTTTGACCTTTGAAAGTGCCACAATAACTACAATTATTCTGTAAAGTTAGTTTTGTAAGAATATTTTTCAAAATGAATCATTTGAACCAGAGGGAATGTGTTAAGCATCCTTGTCTGTTTAATTTCCACCCATAACACCTATATCCTAATTATGATATGGTAGAGTGTTATATTCAGTTATAGCTTCCACTGTTCTCTGTACAAGATGAATCATATATCACGCATGGCAAAGAAACAGTCTCCCTTTAAGACCTAAACAAAGTTTGCAAACAAATAGCAAAGTTAATAACAGCCAATAATTCCTAACTTGCAACACACAGGGAAATCAATACAAAATGAGCACAGATGGACAGTTTCTCACACAACTATGTTGAGATTGGAGGGACAAATCTAATGTACCACACCTGTTGAAAGGAAAACTGTCCCAAAGAGTGTGAAAATGGGTCTTTTCTGTCGTACAAGGAATCAATGAATAAACCCTGTGCCCTTATCAAAGAATGGTATATTGTGAATTTGTGAACAGCAAAAATAATAATTATAATTAAAAAAAATATATATATTTTTAAGTTGCAAGCAACACAGAGTCCACTATCACAAAGAACTTTAATAGTCTAAACACATATATCCACACTGAGAATTAGGTCTGCCTGCAAAAATTAAATGAGATAATTTTAGAATTGAAATCTGTTTAATTTAAACCATTTCCAAAGTCAAACAACTTAACACCCTCTTCTATTTACAGCTAGATCAATTCAGAAGATGTTAAAAGGGAACAATAACATCTAATAATACAATTCCCTTTTACTTCAGTAGGTATCTTTATTAAATAGACCTTGAAGCAGATGTATTGTAATAGCTTTACAAAAACACTTTCCTTTGGTAAGAGTTTCAAAAGTGCTTAACGGCTTGTTGCACTTTTTAAATGCTTCGCAAATCTCCTCAATTTAGTAACAAAAAGGGCAATAGGGGTTGCGAGTCCAATTATAAATTTCCCTACAAGACTCGATTCTTAACCATAACCAAGAGATGCCAATAAAAATCAGAGCTGAGTCTTGTCAACAACGTTTTCCTCCCTCCAGAGTTTCGGCCGTCTCCGCCCCAACACCTCCGGGCAATGGCCTCGCTTCACTGAATTCCTAATCCATATATCGGTCTTAAATTGGCTCCCGATGCAATAGGCAAGGAGGCGACTAAACGAGTTAACATGTGCAGAAGTCAATGATAACGGGTTTTTTCTTTGGCCACCTGCGCAGGTGCAGGTTCTTGGGGCTTTCAAGCAATGACAAGCCGAGACCTGAGCGAAGGAATTTGAGGAATTAGATAAAACAAAAGATCCCCACATCACACTTCCTCGTCTCTCTCTCGCGCGCTTCTCTTCTCTCTCTTTCACTTTTTGTGGTAAGAAAAGAACATTCACATTGCGATAGAACTCGGTTTATAAAAAAAGAAAAAAAAAAGGGATTGATCATTCTAGACAAGTCCTTGGTGAGGCCAACCTCTGTCTAAAGAAATGTCAGTCAGATGATGATTAAAAGCCTGTGAAAGTTGAACAAGAGCCATTTAAAATTCCATGAAACAAGGAAAGAATGCCAAGTTCATTCCTGATGTTATAGGATACAGCTGAATATAAGTTTGTTTTAAACTTAAGCCAAACTGCAAAACTTTCAAGATATTAAATTACAATAATATATTAATGTTCCATTTATGCAATGATGGTTTAGTTAATCTGTCAAATCGATTGTACAAATGTGAAATATTTTATACTGAAGGTATTAAAGTCAAAAGCGCAGTAAATGTAACGTTTAGAATAGGTCATACAGTATGAATTAACGCTTAAGTTCTATCGAACACAATCGTAAACCACACTGAACTAGCAAGGGGACATTAAATATACCAGTTTTAAGAAGACACGTGGAAACGCTATATATCTCCTATAACAAGAAAAAGACACTTTAATAGAAAATACTTATATAATTGAATTCATTACTTGACCCAATCCATGTCTAAATAGATTGTTTAGTATTAAATCATAACAAAAAATCAACAATTAATTTTGATGAAATCTTGAAAGCCCTGCTCCAAGTATTGCCAAAGTCACCCTTAATTACACGAAGGAACCTATAAACTTTAACGACCCTGGAAAATAAAGCAATGGTCAGAAACAAAAAGAAAATTGTTGGACTTACAAGATCAGAGCAAAACGGTGTCACAGAGTTATTGAGTGAATACATGTTTCTCAATAAAAACATCTGACTAATATTTGGTGATTCTATTTTGGGTTTAAAAAATTTAAATGATATAAAAAAAAATTAAGAAAAGAGAGAAACTGTTAAAAAAGGGAATGGAGCAGTTACAAGAAAACCCTTGAGAAAACCAAATTCACAGCGAATTGATTGCCACCCTCTGCTGACCCTACAATGACTGATTGTGCCATTTATAAACTATTTGTTAACCAGGGTAACATGAACAAAGTGAGAACTGACCCACTAATCAAACATTTGGTGAAGACCAATGGCAGACTTCAAACTGTTCCCAAGGATTTAGGTCTACCATAGTCCTTATGGGGTAAACCAAAGATATAGATATTCTGTCAATTGGGTTGTTTAAATTTGATCAAAGTCTGTACAAAAGGAGAGAAATCAGCAGTATATTGGGATATTGTACAACTATGAATCAGTTCTTTTGTCTCCTCTGCGAATGTATGTATTGAAGCTTCAGGCAGGCATAATACTTCCATGCTTCATACACATTATATGACATCATGGCAACTAAACTAATTTCACCATGTGTACAATCTCCATAATCTTTTCCAGTTTAGTTTCACCAATTATTTACTAATTTAATTAATTACTGTAATTACCAAGAGAATAATTTATTTGTTATATATAAATTGTTATTTGAGATTTTAAATGAAGCTTCGCTGTATGTTTATAAATGCTCTGCACAAGAAAACTCCCTTACATAATGTACGTTCAGAGAGCGAACCATTTTACACAGTTAATTCGCATTGAGATTGGTCATAGTTAAAAAATCTATCTAGGTAACAGGTAAGTTTCGTAAACGGCGCATGGTCATTTTCCCAACGTAACTACATCCAAATCTGAAGTTTTTATTGGCACTGAATCTTGACAACTGTGAAATACAATGGAAAACTTCAACAACGGAACGATATCATTCATTCCAATAGCAACGACCTATGCAGGTAAAGACACAGTTAAGCCAATGGTGCTTTGTTCTAGGCTTCTGAATCCTAATTCTACGGATGCCCATAAGCTAAATTTCAATTGCCAACAGCCTCTCCTATTCCTATGAGGCGAAACGCACATGTTATCTATTTATAGGCTGGTCAGTGGGAGATATGGTAGATTATAAAATAAGGTTTCCACAATTTGATCTCTGTTGACTTCAAATGACCTTTGACCTCCACAAAACACAATAGGCTGCTTCTACTCAATGTGGTACTCCCTCACAAAAATATGAGGTTGGTCCAAGATTCCCTTCTTGAGATATCATGTTTACAAGATTTTCACAATTTGACCCCAAGTTACCCCGATTGAACTTTGATCTCCACCTAAAACAATGGGGATCTTCTACTCAATGTGGTACTCCTTCACACGAAATATGAGGTTGGTCCAAGCTTCCCTTCTGGAGATACCCTGTTTACAAGCAAGGCGCACCTACACACCCACTCATACACACACCCATTCGCCTGCATGACTACATAGGTTACGATTATCATTGACACCAGAAAGAGGTCACTATAGCAACTGATATAAATTCAGCCCAATATCACTTGACAACTATATAACTGTTGCCTAGATTATTATACACTGACTAGTTTAGGCCTGGCTGCATCACTTAGCATGTTGTATACACCCAGGGTAATAAATAATATTGCAATGTTCTAATCAACGTTCTCCATGAAAATAATACAATAAACTATAATTACATTTTGTGCTCATTTGCTAACATGGCCAGAGAGAGGTAACATTACAAAAACACAGACAACTACTTCAATACAGAGAGAGCATGTACAGGGGAGAGATAGTGAGGAAGGAAGGAAGAGACAGCCACATTCATCTTTGAGAGTAAAACAGAACAAGCTGCTCTGATTTTCTGTGGCAACAGTTCACAAAAAGTCTGAAATTTCAAAAAACTTCCCAAAACCCTTCACAAGGAATATTTGGCAGGATGTGCTTTCCTGAACTCACTGCAAGGCACAACACAGTAACACTACATCATACATTATCCACACTGCAAAATTTACATTGATAAATACCACTTTCACTTACCCTATTAACCCAAACAGAAAATTAATTATTGACTCAATTGACTGCCAAATTCAGCTTGAAAACTGGAATGTAAGCTATTATACTCACTTGAGATATAACTTATTATTTGTACAGAGGTGTGGCACTTTAAACACAGTTCTCACCATTATTGACTCTGTCAACTGAGCTGCAACAGAAAGCTCTTATATTTCAAAATTAAAGGCTAAACAGATAAGTAGCATTTCCCTGCCTCTGTATGTATACATTCCTACACCAATTCACCTCCCTCTCACCATGTAAACAAAGGCTGGCTTTTATTTAGACTGGAGGTGGTATTTAATGGAGAGAGAATGTAAGACCACAACATGACACTTTTTATCTTTAATGTAGCAGTGCACATAATATTCAATAATCATTTTTTAACATCCTTGGTCTCAAATCACTGTTTTTTCAACAATGTTTAAAATGCATAGCTGGTGGCGAACCAAAACTTCTTTTTTGGCTCATACTAAAGAACTTTAGTACACAAACAATACTGTGGTTCCCCTTTAGTCGAAAGAGACTGTAATTTAATGAATTTTTAAGTCAAAGTTAGCAGATTCTAACTGACCAGAAACGTGAAAAAAAAACCTTAAAATGTACAGGTCACCGTGTGACGTCATTCTGCGGAGCTTACCGCGAATGCCAAACAAAAACAATGGTCTTTTCACGTACTTCTCGTATGAACGTGAACCTTTTTATTAACTTTACTCTTCCAAAAAACATGCAGCTACAAGAGAAAGAAATGGTCGTTAGAATTGTTCACACATTTGTTAAGTCATTTTGGGTAGCATTACTTCAATTAAAAGTAAATTATGGTTAACAAACTGCCTCAATGTCTGGTCATATTTTGTAAGATTTGCTGCTATTATGGGACAGTACACATACTGTGCCGTACAATATCAAGGTCTTGCCGCAATTGAAATAACTACTTACTGCAATTAATCGTGTTTGCAGTTATAGTTTCCAGTCAGTGGATGCAATAATAATTGAATCCAAGCTTTGGGTTTGTCTCAGTCTCGCTGCCATAATGTAAGGCTTTCCGGAAGTCACAACTCCACGAAAGCAGAAACACAAACGAAGGGAACACCACGGTACAAAAAGCACCTGATAGATTCCATATTCATATACGAGTTTCAAAAGTTAAAAATGTGAAAACTTTGACTGTCTCATTGCAATATATACATGCCTACAATACATATCGTTCGTACGTGTTAGTGTGCATCATTAAGTAAGCTTGGTAGCTGGGTAGTGTCGTTGGTTCTGCTAAAGAGAACTAAGTCAAACAGGGCCTATTATAGAGTGTATTCTTTGTAATATGATATTTTTTCCCTACACCTATGGGGTAAATCACGTCTGAAGATAAACCCATTTGAGTATGCACATTAGAATAACGGGGCAATTGTGGCTAATGAGTTTAGGAATATATCAAAGTTAGGGAGAATTTACCTTTAGAGGGCCTCTGCGTAGACAATACTACCTATAATACGTGTTTGTGTCGAAGTGAGCTGAACATATATATTCGCCTGCAGACGGTGGGAAACCCCGGGAGCGAGAAAGTCTTTGCGGGTGCTCCTTACAAAATTAATCCAATGCCTGCAACGTTTTACGCAGGTTTGATGACTAGGAAACGTAAAGAAACTTAAATTTCCGTTTTTAGAAGTGTTTTTGCAACCTGCTACTACACAATTTGTTGGCATTTATATTTTAACAGTATGACAGAGTGTTGTATCGGCACTGTGTTAGTGCTGAAGTGAATACTGAATAGCTTGATCGAAAGTTATCCTTTTACATGTTTTCATCATAAGAGTTATCTTCCATGCACATATAAATCATGACCGAATTTTTGGTCTTTGAGAGATACATATAGTTTTCACATTTTGGCAACTACTGATTTGAACTGACCTCCACCAAAAACATTAGGGATTTTGCACATATTATAGGGAAGCCATATGTCAAATATGAGATCTCATGAAGTTTCTTATCTTGAGATACTGTGCTTACAAGATTTTCAGGGTTTGACCTCTGATGACCTTAAATGACCAAGGCAATCATACCATGCATATTTGAGCTCCTTTGTTGTTCAGGTTCTGGAGATTCAGCTTTTTCTTAGATTTTCACATTTAGCCCTCTGCTGACCCCAAATGATCTCTTACCTCCACAAAAAAACAATAGGGTTTTTGTATTCATTATAGGAAAGCTACATGCAAGATATGAAAGCCAATCAAGTTTCCCATCTGGAGATATCATGTAATTTACAAGGATTTCAAGTTTCGACCCCTCGTGACCTTAAGTGAACTAAAAAACCTCACAAAGCAATACGGTTCTTGTACTAACTATGGGGAAGCCACATACTATATATGAGAACTGCAAATGCTACCCATCTTGAGATATCGTGTAAATACACGCATACATATATCTACACATACACACGTATACATACGCACACACAGACGCACCAATTTGATTGCAAAGGATACTTGCCTGCCTATGGCAAGTAACCAAAAACCAAGAAAAAAATTTTGAAGTAAAATACTGCCTCCATTTTAGCTATAGACTGTTAGCACCTGTTTGTGGTCACCTGTGTTACCTGGCAGAGCAGACAGTTGTTATGGTAACCCAATATTCTTGATTCTGGCTCTGTATCTCTGCACACCTGCTTAGGATGATATACACACCTCTGCCCTCCAAGATAAGGAAAGTACATTGCAATTTGTGTCATGACAACAAAATAACATACTTTTAGTTCTGACAAATCCTGATTTTTATTATTTTAAAAATAATATAGTTAAATTACAAAAGATGAAGGGGTTGGAATTAATTAAACTGGATGGTTACTAGGCTTGGGCTAGCAAATCGGTTCTAATTCAGAGTTGTGACTCCTACTTGGGAACTGAGTAGAAATTCCTGGTCATGAGAGTGCTGGGATTTCCCATATTTGCTACTATTTTCCTTTCACCCACTTTTAATACTGCTAAGATAATATGCACAATCCACTGTTACTCTGGCATTAGAGTTGCTTTTAGACAAGCCTCAACTCTCACCCACTTGCAACCTGTGCAAGTGAGAATCTGAAAATTCTTTGACCAAAATCATATATTGAAGGATACCAAACATATTTCAAGTCTGCTCAGAATTGGCACAACCTATAAAAAACATATAAATAAAATAATATCCCCACTGAATCATCCATGAAATGATTGACCACATCTATTCTATTGTTCATCTGACAAGAAAATGTTATCTATTCAATTTCTCTTTGCTAACAAATGAATACTATGCTACAGATGTTAGCATATATGTCACAGTGAGATATAACCACCTCTGTATTTACATGCTTCGAGACTGGAAATGTTAACATCGCAAATAACCATGAAATGTGCAACAGAGGCCAATAATCAGAACTAACGGTCTCTTCAGAAACTATTCAAAATGGTGACACAGTAGATTAAGACAATGAAGTTTGAAATGTTTAACTACTTGCCTCATCAAGAGAGGTGGGAAGTGGCTTAATCTTACCCTTCCCTCCCCTCCCCCCCCTATGTTTATCTTCCCCTTCCCCCTTTAAGAGGCAGCCCAAACGTTGTGTTCACATAACACAGGTTTTTCACCTAGATGTTGTCTTTCTTAAAGAGAACCACTCAAGGGTGGATTCTTTGATCCATTGGAAATGTTCAAGAAGGAAGATCTAATATATGGGAGTCTGACTCTCAACTTTGATACAGATGTGAACTGTTGAAAATTAATTTCTTTCGATTCTTGTAGGAAAGTTCCTCTTGTTATGTTTCTTGAGAAGCTAACTAACTACCTGTCACATTCATGTCACATCCATGTTCCTTGTTATCAGTGGTGTGATACACACCATCAAGGAACAACAAAAGGTTAAGTACAAGTTTATGCTCTGTATGTCTAACTGATGACCCCCAAACGTGACATTTTCCACCAGAAATCATACTTTAATTGTTTTATATCCCGGCTTCATTCTGATACACACTGGAATGTTGGAAATGTTCTTCAGGTGGAAACCAATGTGCCTCGGGGTCAGATCAATGTTTATTGCTTTGTTGATATGAGGTTTCAAGAAGTTTCTGTACCTGGATAAAGTCAAACAATTTGATCATAATAATAGCATAGACCCCTGCTTACATACATGTAAACATCCATATTAAACCCACCAAGCCACTCTGATGATCACACACACACACCAGAATTTACAGACTGCGCGCTTCAATCAAAATCTACAACAGACAGCATTTGCTATACAGTGGTATTGCATTTGCATGGATCATTGTGTACAGGTTACTGGTATTCATAACATAGGGAATGTTAGATACATAGTTACCACTATTTCCAAGAGTGAGTTAATTAAACAATATAATAACTACTTTACAATCTCTCTGTGTACACCCTGGTCCCTAGAATGTTGCTTTCACATGACAGGCACTACAAAGTGGAGTTAAAATGAAGGAATTCCCTTCATAGCACAGTAACTGTCCTTGAAACTTTCATTGAAATATTAAAGGCCTTGCTTTGATAGCTTGTGCTGCTACAGACCAGCAAAATGTAATATTTAAGATGCTGCATGTAACCATTTTAGACATGTAATGCTTTGGTTCGTTTATAATGACTCTAGACTGCACAGATAAATATGATTTATATCAGCCTCTTTTTTACGGACACTGTATGCATTCACAGGTAAATTCTGACACAGATTACACAACCTTGGAAAGTGCATTTTTTGAAATATTACTATTAAATTTTAAGGACACAATGCAACCACCATTTCCATCCACATGACAACCCTCCCATCCCCCCCCCCCTTTCATTTTCTTCTTCTTTTTCATTTTGTGGGTGATTTGGGTTTGTTCACCTTTTCTTAATTCACAAAAGAACTTAATTCATTTAAACCTTGATTGATTACACTTTTGTTAACAGAGACATTCACCACCGACCTCTGAATAACTTAATGGAATGTTCTGAGTAAAATAACCACAAATGAAGAGCCTTTAGAGTGGCAAAAGTGAATAGAAAAACATCAACAAAGAATGAAACAATTTTGACTTGTGAAAGGTGTAGTCTGTGCCAAAATGGATCACTTTGGTAAGCAGAAATAATTAATAATTCATTCTTTTACAAAGAAGAGAATAAACATGACTTCCAAAACAAGATATGAGACATTTGAAATTTGAAATCAGATAATCAATTGCTAACAGCAACAAATTAGGAAGCTTTTACTGAGATTATTAATAATCTATTTTTAGCCTCTGAAGAAGATCCTGCTAGGATCGAAACGTCAGGCCAACTTACATTAACACATTCTCCTACAAAGGCTCTCTAGTGGATAAGCAGTTTGCTAACAGTTTTATATTATTTTGATTATAAAGATATTTAACTTTCATCCAGCAGTGAGGTAACTCTCGATGCAAATGTTGCCCCAATATGAAACAACACTACTCAATGTGGTTTTTCAATAAACATGATGTGGTACATAACTATGATTTCAGCTTTAAGCCAGAGAATAAATGGCTGGATTGCACGCAACTTGACTTTTTCTGTGTCTATATATAGAGCAGGTCGTCAGCAATGACTCCAGGTAGCAAACAGACATATAAAACATCGTCGTCGCACCTGATGCCTCTGTTTGGTGGACGAGTCCATCTGCAGAACACCTGCATCCCAAATGTATGACACTGGAAAACTTAACATTTGAGTACTGCCCCCTCAGTCACAGCCAATGAATATAAATGACACAAAATGAGAGCTTGTGATTACAAAAACAGATTTAAGATAACACCTAACTCGCTGCCAAGAAGGTTACTGCTCCACGTTAAAAACATTTTTAAGGCCACTAGCAAAGGTACTCGTTTTGATGTTTACATTTATCGGTCTGTATTTGCACGGTCTCTGCATTTTCCGTAGCATAAGATTCTTTCAAATTTGATTCAGTCATAATCGATGCTTTTATATGAAAATCCTTCGATTGTAACCTTTTGCAAAAAGGAACTAAGCGTAAGATAAATGAAATGAACAATGAGTCAGACAACAACAAAAAACATACACAAAATGTCTGTTGAAAGCCATGAATGGTACACTGGAGAAAAGGGGGGGGGGGGAAGGAATTTGGCTTAGAGAGAAACCAGTAGTATCAATTCTATTCTACAAAGAATGGAAGAAAGTACTGAAACTGAAACTTGATTTTATGGAAAATTTCAGCTCATTAACATTTGTTAGTGCTTTTCAATTTTCATTTTTTTTTTTTTTTGTGGTCAGATTACGTATGATTCAAGATCAAGGAAGCCACACATTTGTAATAATATTGAAAGAATAAATGTAACTTATGTAATGATAAGCCAATGATGGCTTCTTCGCGAATTTCTGCTTGCAGGAGGATCTAAAATACATACATACAATTGACAAACAAGTAATAACCAGTCACTACGTCCTAAACAGATACCAAAAAGGTTGTGAACACTGTACAGCAATTGCGAATGTAGTAAAATACAAAACCATCTAAAATGATGGATCCATTCAGCAATATTTACTAACCATATTAATTATTACATATCTGTGAGCAATCCAGATTGCAAGAGCTCATAGCATCAACTATTTCTAATAAATTCCACAATCGCACTTAATAATTCAAGCCAATTGAATGACACAAAAAGAGAAACCTTGATATTTTATTACCCTCGCTTTTCAGATAAAACCCTTCCATAAATGTGCCAAAATGGTTGATTTGACTAATTTCTGACGGTAGGATGGATTACTCCCAATAACGTTAAATGAAATGGCATTGGTTATAGAAGCTGGTTGAGTTTGCTGTGTTACAAAAATTGTCGTTTACTGCCTGGCAAAGTACAGTTAGGAAAAGATGGATTGTACCATTAATTGTTAATGTGAAAACAGATATTAAAAAAGAGAAAGTTAGGGAGATGGCACTTTTTTAGTATCACCAGCGGGTACAGATAAGGTGAGCACTTAAAATCAATTGATTATCATTCCATACACATCAACAGGAAAGGCCATAAGAAAGACTTGCAAGATGTTGATACAATTGTATACCTACTGAAGTCAATTTATAGCTCTGTATGTTGTAAGGGATATACTTTGTGCCCTTCCGATAAACCCATGTAATATTCACACATAGCTGGACACCTGGCCGGCCCTCAATCTAAGTAAAGGACCCAGTCGACTACAACAACTTAGGCTGCTCCTTATTATAGTGACTTATTTTTGTGATTCTTCCAAATTCAGGAGGGGATGATAATTAACAGTCCACATAAGACCTAATCTAGTCTTGGTCTGAATTTTTTTAAAGTTGGGAACAATTTTTAGTTTCTCCCTATCTACTCATTAATATTCATATGATATGTACAATGAAATGAAACCTCTTCTTCTGTTTACTCTTACCTCTTTTCATTGAGAATTTCTGAAATGGTTGTTTTCCAGGTCAGTTTTGCAGTGCTATCAATAATGTACATTCCATGCTACATAAATGTTACCTACCAATTTGCAGTGCTATCAATAATGTACATTCCATGCTACATAAATGTAACCTACCAACATGCAACCTATGAAAGTATCCTGGGACTTAATACCAAACCATGATGAATTCCAGGTATCTGGAATAGCAATTCAAATAAAATATCCAGGTACTGTTAAAACCATCTCACACAATGAACCCTTAAAACATTTCTTTTCTTCATAAAAAAAATCAAAAAGAAATCCATCCCTTTCAACATAATTGCCCATTTAGTAACTAATGGCAATCGTGAATAGTAAACAAATATTTAGAAATCTGGATAGACAAACTTTCCTATTTCAGCAAGTTTTTCTTGTGTCTACAAAAATTTTGAGTTATCAAACCTATCCCACCTGTGTAATCTTAAGATTCAGACTGTCATTTTGGTTGAAGTGGGTCAAACAATGTCTCAAAACAAAATCAACAAATTTGTCACTCCATGTCAACAATATTACTGTACTACTATTTAGATTATACAAAAGCTTCAATCAAACCCTTTACTCTAAAATAAATTTACTCACACCTTCAACTTTACTCAACTTAAACTGTCATCATAAAAGTGTGAAATATTAATTGGTCTTTCTTACTCCTTTTTAAACCAACTGTGTTTATCCTTCCCTAGTTTGCCAACCAACCCATCGGCTCTTCACAAACGAGAAGAAAACCCAAACAGAGAGAGAGAGAGAGAGAAAAAAAATTTTTTTAGAAGTTATCTGATAGATGGAGTCTAATATACCTTATCCATTACAAAATTCCAATCAAAAATTTATTCTTTTTCCACAAGCTTTGCCAATCAAATTTCTTGAGAGTTGACTCTTCTAAAGACAGTATTTCATGAGGAAATTTGAATCACAAGAGTGATCCCTCTAAATACGTCAAAGCTGATAGAAACAAGGTGCTGATTCACTACGCTACACAAACAAATCCTGGTGAGTGGAGACTAGCTCAACTCCCAGAGCAAGGGTCGTTATCCTCTTTTTCTACTTCTGATTGCTCCAATCCACCGCCTGCCTGCCTGCCTTCGTTTCTAACCAGAACAAGAGAGAATTCTCTCTCCTTTGGGGCCGCAACAACCACTGTAAAATTTGAACTTTCCTGACATCTCTCCTAGGATAGTTTTGAAATATCAATGCTACTAACTGGGATTTTTTGGCATCTTTCCTTACATTTCTCTCTTGACAGATATTAAGGCCTCCCCATTTGTAGGCAGATAAAATTTCCGTTGATGATAGCTCCATGGGAAGAAGGCAAGTCCTCAGATAGCAGGATCTTGATCAGTAATTATTTCCCACGGTCCAAGGTGCTGTCAAAAGCTATCAATATTATTTCTCTCACCTTGTTTTACAAACCATCCACCTCCACCCACCCCCCTCCCCTCCCCCTCCCTTTTTATTGGATTGTTTCTTTGTTGTAGTAACTTTCAACTATGCTATTATATCCACTGTTCTATATTGATCCAGAAACCAGGCAGGTTTGAACAAAGACATGTATAATAGATGCTAGAAAAACTTGAATCTTACTAAAACTAGAGGTGAAACAATATGTGCAGAAACCATCTCCATCTCAGAAATTATTGTCACAATACATATTTCAGTAAAATGCTTTTGGTTGCAACAGTACCAGCCACCACTATGATATGCTGCTTGATTTATTCGTACTGTTTGTTTTCTATCACCGAAATCCCTGTTGCATCCTACAGTATTAATGTCCTTCGCAGAGAATAAGACACCATGCTAATGTATGCATGTTGTACATGTATGTTAATACGTCACCAGCCATACATAACAAATGTTCCACAACAAACAATCATATTTTGTGTAACACTAGCAATATTATTTGCAGAAAGCAAAAAAACCTTGAATGACTATTGCTAACCAGTTTTCAACAGAACTCCTGCACAGAGAGGGTGAACAAGTTAATTAGCTTCTTCATAGGAACATATATAACATACATGGCATATTACAGTGAACACATCAACAATTTGTAGAATTCTGAGGGAGCACTATAAATGTTCGAGCCATAGAAATTGTGTCATGTCAGTCTTGCCATAGCATCATTTTCAGCTCAAATAGCCATTTCCTGAAATGTATTGAATATTCAGATAATTTACATTAAAAGGTACTGAATATTCAAATTTATATTAAGCAAAGTCTTGTTGGATTAGAGTACAACTTTCAGCACAGTTTTACATTGCTTTAAGCTGAGCGTAAATAAATTAGCATGGAGTGTGTTCAATCATCTCACAGTTTGTTCAACACAACATGGTTAACATTCTCATACCTAGGTATGACCTTTACATACACAACCCTTGACACATACACACCCTGGACTACTGCTGGACTGTCTGTTCTGCAACAGTGCGTTTTATGTTTGCCGACTGCATCAGCCTACACCATACATGTTTTACAAAGTGTATTTAGAAAGTAATATGTATTTAACATAATCATTCAAACATTCATTAAACACCAACCATGTTTAAATTTTGCTCCAAATGTACACAAGTAACTGCGAAATCAGCTTGGGGATGATAACACAGTTGTTATACAGTGTACCAAATACCAAAATTTATACAAATCGGAGATGGCTAGAAGGTGGTTTCACTGGATAGACAGTGAATATGAATCTGACATAACAAAGACAAATCACCAATGACTTACACTATAACTAGGAACTTTGCTGTGGTTACCTTAGCAACAAGAAAAATATCAAAATGAACACCAAACTTTATTAAGATTCAAGCATGAACCCCAAATAAACAGAGAAATTCCTTGGAATGTTTGTTTGAGAATTGAACAAAAGAGTTATAAAGAGAGAAAAGTCTTGGTAGTATGAGAAACAAAACCAATTAAAAAGGACCAAGTCAGGAATTTTATGGCTCATAGAAAGTTAACCTTTCAACTCTGAAGTGCTCCCATGTCACAACATAAGGTAAACTATTACTGATTTGACTAATTTCTGTTTTACTCTTCTAACAGATAGGAGGAGCCACTGTGAAAATATAGGTAATCACAGACCTTTACTAAGCAGACATATACAAAAATCACCTTGGCAACATACATGAACTGTACTGTAAAGTGAGGGTGAGGCCTATGCTTAGTATTGCTAAGATACATGGTTGAAGGGCTAAATAGATACAACATTAATGTAACTAAAGGTATTCTGTCCCACATTATTATTGTACAATATGCATATCGTAAAAAAAGATAGAGAACACATATTGTCAAACAGGTTTCCTGCATCTTAAACTATGCTAATTAATTTAGTTCTAATTTAGTTACTAATCACTTTCCAAGCTGATTTTCTTTAGGACAATTTTCTCTGTAGTACTGTTGCTACTATTAGTAGTACTGTACATCCAGTAACAAGGGTTGAGTGGCATTTATAGGTATGGTGTCGACCTTAACCGATGCAACCTGGTAACAACATTAAACAGGTTCACATCTAGGTTAGCATCATGGCAGCACGGTAGATCATATGTGTCAGCGATGCTGGAAGGAGGAAGCCACATCTCACAACCGCACTGATGCGATACTACCAGCAGCATTTGATTGGTTTGGAATTAATTCTAGACAAATCAACCTTCCATAGAAATAGTTGATTGAACTACTTGCTCTGACTACATCTGTTTAGTCAATTAATGAGCCAAAGACCTCTAGTGGAAAAGTAAAAAAGAACAGCCTCGGCCAGCAGAGGTTACACCAAGTAGTCTGAGGAAGCCTAGTTACACCAAGGCAAGTTCAGTTTAACAATCTCTCACAAGACTGTCAGGAAATAACACACAGCTGATAAATAATACTACCCATGGGTGCTTAGTGGTTAGCCACTTTGTGTTTAAAAAATGCATTAAGGTATGATAATACAGAATAACAGCACAGAAAGGGACCTGCTCAAAATAAATTACTTTTACAGCCATCATTTCCATGTACATAGCAACCATCCTATTCCTTGCACTAGGCCAGAACCAGGTCAGATTATGACCTTAGCATGAGTTTTGATATTCTTACAAAGGTCAGTGGTTGTTAATATTATTAGATATGGAATACACACAAATAGACATCTTTGGGTTATTCTCTCATAACGAGTAAATTGAGTGGATAATTTCGTGAGATAGAAAAGCATATAGAAATAGAATAGCTAACACTCAGAGACATGCAACGAACAGGCCTCTTCGTTAACCAAAACACAAAGGTCAAAGGTGATAATGGGAAGAATTTCATTGATAATGTCAGTCTGCCAAAGGCTATTGTAAAGCACTGCAGCTATTTAACCAACAGACTAAGAGTTTCTTACAGACTAGCAGTGCACAAAATATTTCCAATATTTGACCAATGTGGACTTGAAGTGATCAGCAGGTTCCTTAGCTACATTTTAAAGTAATGTTGACCAGATCATCAATTAATTCATTCATGGTTTTTTTTAGAAGCTAGCACATTGAAAGGTTTCAGACTTTGACCTTTGATGACACTTGACCTCCACAGAAAACAATAGGGTTGATGTACTCATTACGGTGGTTCTGAAGGTTCACACACGCTTTGACTCTTCATTGCAGTTATTGGGCATTGACCTCAGGTTTACCTATAAATATCCTTTGATCACCCTAAAATCAGACGGTTCTGGTCCTTGCTTTGTTGAATCAACACGCAGTATCAAGTATGAACTTCTTCCAAGCTTTAATTGCTTTGGCAGTTATCATGTATAAAAGGTTTGACTTATGATGATCCCATATATGACTTTTGACCCACACAAATATAACAGGGTTTTGATCATCCATAAGGTTGATCTTCAGGGCAAACATGAACTTCATGAATCATTCATAGTATAATCATGTTTAACATACACTCATACACATGTATACAAATCATCACATCACAGTATAATCATGTGAAGAAGCCAAAGTGTAACATACACCCATACACATGTATACAAATCATCACATCACAGAGCTTCTCAGCTCCTTACTCAATAAAAATTCAAAAGTACTTGAGACGATATCTACATCTTCAACCAATCAACACAATGCAAAAGTCTGCCAACACGCTTTTTTACGTTGTTTGTTTCAACCTGTCTGCTATAGAGCAGAGGTTTCCTCAAGTAGAGAATTTGTTTTCCCATTTGGAATCCTTGAGCTCACCTTTCCTTAAAGAGTGTCACAGAAAGAAATCACATCATTGAATCATAAGTAGATCTGGATGTACACCAACTTTGATGAAGGTTTATCACTGATTTAGCTAAGAACACAGATGTACACAAACAAAACGCCTCCATTGCCTCCCAAGTAATAATTGTCTGATACTCTCACCATGGAGCTCTTACTTATCCACTCCCTGCTTGCACAATGTTCTTGTAATACCTCACAGGACACAGCAGTGTCACCAATTAAATTTACCAAGCCATCATCAACTTCTTAAGTTTTTCCTTTTCCAAACTTCATAATAGCTTCATGGACAATTGACAAAAGGATCGAGTACAAGCTCTCCACCACTGGCCATGTTTGTGATTGATGGTAACATTCATGAGAGACCTCCACCACTGGCCATGTTTGTGATTGATGGTAACATTCATGTGAGATCTTACCTCAGGTGACATTCATGTGAGATCTTACCTGTGTTAAGTGACTGGGATCCCGAGACATTGATGGATATGCACTACTTGAGTATAATTCCTTATTTTTACCTGAAAGGACAAAGAAATAAAGTCAAAATAGTATGTTCAAAAACTACATGCACCTGGAATTAAGTAGTATTAAGATAAACAAAACAGACACACACACAAATGATAACCGTCACCTCCATGTGTAAACACAGACAGGATATGTTAACTTACAGCTATATCCAAGTAGATCTTCATTCATGCAAATAAAACTCTTAAGCTTACTGGTTTGGTCATTTATGGACACCTATACTTATCTGTACAGGTCTATAAATTAATAGATGAACTTTCTCATCAACTTAAGCGACCAACTTTGGTACAATTGAGCACTGTGCTGATGCTTGTCATATTTCCATTGCACTGCCCTCACCCACATCTACCACCCTCAAGTATATCATTACACATTAACTATTTGTGAAACTTTCGCATCTGATAAAATCTTGCTGGTTTTTCATTTTGGTGTCTCAAAATGTTCATCTTTGACTAATTTTTTTTCATCGGAAGTCAATCACGGATTAAGTATCCTTTGGTATTGCTATGTTTTTGTATGACTTATAACTTCCTATGTGAATGGAATGAGTACATATTCCCCATGGGTGATGGCTGATGTGTTACATCTGTTAAATATCACTACATAGACCTATCATAGCTTCCTATCTGATGTAACTATGTTCACCTACAATTTGCATATAATAATCAGGGCTGATTTTTTTTTTTTACTGAACTGGAGAGGAAAATTACCGTCTGATTCCATCTTTTGGGACAAAACATAAAATATTTCATTGAGTTCGCAGAGATCAAAGTAACTACTTATTTGTATGACTCTTGTGGGAAGTGAGAAGGAGTTTATATTAAAGGCAACCAGTTGCTTTAAGCATCAACCATTCACAAGTTTCCATATCTTTATCTGTTATTGATTCTGTCCTCTGCCAGGGTCAACCACACATTTACAATGTGAATTATGAGTCACCATCAGTCTAAATTTACCTCTGACTTTCATCTCTACATCATACCTGGTCATATCATACTCAAGTTACATTTGTGGCATTTAATTCCCAGCAAACATTTCTGTTCCTATGGTATCTAAACTTTTACCTATAAGATTAATGCTATGGGATAACCCATCTTCTTCCTGACCTTTGACCTCAAGAAACTTCATGCCCTACCAAGTGTTGCAGAGGTTTAGGATCCCACACTGGTTTAGCCCCTGAGATGTTTAGGTTAGGCACTCCCCAGGGTACCCTAGAAATTGATATTAATTTAATGTGGTTACAACTGCCTGAAACCATGAGGTTATCTCAAGTCATGAAGAGAGCTTAATACTGCCAAAGGAAGATTTGGACTGTTAAGTATTCATTCTTTAGCAATCAGTACTGCTTACATAGTCACTCTAGTCATAGCCAGTATCCAGCATTCTACCCATTGTCTCTGTCATTACCTCATAATTGTTAATGGAATACTGATTAAATTGGATGTGACCCCCTATCTCCCCCCCCCCCCCAAAGAAAAAAAGATTTTGACAGAATTTACTGAGATACCCTGAGAGCAATATTCTGACACTCCATATCATATCAATCAGTTTCAAATACACTAATGTTGCTGTTACAATTGCAATCAAAACATTGCCCATCTGTATCTCACAGTCTGCTAACAAGGTTGGTACAGTTCTATTGTAACTATTGCTTTCAAATGTTGTAAAAGAGCAACATACTTGTAGGCTAAATTCTTCTATGTGTGCACATCAAGCACTGAGCAAACATAGAGCCTTCATGAGCGATACTAAAGACTGCTAAATTGCAGTAGAACTACTACAGAAATCTGTTGTTTCCGACTTGCATCAGAATTCATTCTCCAATTTTGTCTGCTTTATGAACTACTAAAATATCACAATGTAATCAAGAAAGAGGGAGACTCATCCTAGAAATATCATGATTGGTCCTATTTTCACTCTATTTAATGTTTAAATTTCCAGTTTAGCTGTCTGTCCAACAGTCTTTCTAACACATCGTGTCCACTGTCAGTTTTCGTTTCATTCACCTTTGAAGATGTCTGGCCCTCTAACTTTTATATTTTCTGCAGTACTTAGGTGAGCTCTCTTTGCTCATCTTGATGTATTTTACAAGTTTCATTAGATAAATGAAGCATATTCGTCTCAGGATGCCCTTAGACTTTAGACATACATCTGTCCTACAGTAGTGGAACGTCGCCAACTTGTCCACTTCATTTTGAACACCTTGTGGAATGTAGTTTAGCGACGATCAACCGATCAAATGTACAAATCCAAACCTCGTTCATATTTTACTTTCAAAATACATACAGTACTGCAGTTGTTAATAGAAGTTAGTTCAACCAACCATTATACTCACAACAAAGTCTTACAATATAGAATTGTTAACTTAGAACTTTCACAGTACGATAATGTGATTTTCGCCTAATTTGACAAATTCTGAACACAGACGTCACACTGTGACCTGTTCTGTTTCCACGTTTTTTGGGTCACATTTCTTGCCAGGTTGTAGAAGCATGACACTGCTTACGTCATGGAGACTCTTCTGATTTCTTGATGAGTTTATCTTCCAGGATGAATTATGAATCATTTATATATCCTGAAACTTTCATGCTGAGTTAAATACGTCTTGACTAAATGTTAATCCATTTCAGGAATAATTAAGTTTGCTCAAATCTACAAATACCATAAAAATCAAATTAATTCCTGTTACATCAGTCAGTCAAACGTGTGTCCTTAACAGGCTGATTTGAAGAAAATATTCTTAATTAGACTTTTCTGGGATAGAAATATACAAGAAAATATAACTTTACAAAGCTAAAAATAAAGCATATCCCCCTGTGTTAAAGGCTGTGCACAAAGAAAATCAAGATGTGACAGTTTGTTTATCCTGAATAATGAATGTTAGATATTTTGGTCTCAAAAAAAAAATCAGAAACATGTTTATAAGGATTGTACACATGCCCTCATATGAAAGGATTATTTATTTATATTTTCTTGACTAGATTATTTCCTTGTGCTAGATCTAGATGCAAAACTTCTGATCTTGCTGATAGCAATAATTACCCTGCTCAGCTGAGTATTAATATATTTAGGGATTACATGTTACATGATCAACAAGTCTCACAATCACTTAAACATTAAACCTGATAACATTCAATGAAACACTTTAATTGGGACGACCTAGAAATAGCAATCTGAAACAAAAAATCCTTTTCTAGACACTTAAGAATAAGAAGGCTTTGGGGAGAAGGGGGGACAAGGATGGGATAGGGGAGGGTAGGGGAGGGGACAAGGATATTTGAAACAGTTACCCAATTAAGATGCATTATGATACAGGGAAGAGCAGCATCATAGGGATGATTAGTATGTTAATACATAACAGGACTAAATGTAATGAAGTTAAGGAGTACATAGCAATGCTTTTGCTTAGTACCTCAATCAGCATTAAATGACTGTTACCAAAGACCAGATACTACTTATATTTTTTTCTGAACTCTGGAGGATTTTCAAGGTAAAGAAATACATTAAAGCTGAAACCATATATTTTAGAGTTGGTATAAGTGTATTTCAAAAGCCTCTCAAGCATTTTTCACTTATCAGGGGGAGAATTGGGTGCCTCGACGACAATGAGGCAGACAAAAATTGTTTTCTTTAACCAAAGACATCCTCTTAAGAAGTTTTCATTTAAAGAGGGGTTTATGGCAACAATAACAATTTGTAATGAAGTTATAACACTTATTGCCTCTTAAGGCGAGAGTGTGTGATATGGTGCATGCCGCTTACCAAAATAAATGTAACAATTTGGAGAGCTGGCGTCCACAGGATAAGCAGGAAGGGAAGTTTATCGGATGCCTATAAGATCTAAGACATCATCTAATCACGGGGATCTTGGGCAATAATTTGTCGGGACACAGCAAGAGGCATGCCTATTTCTGAATCTTGGTAGAGGAGGAAGCTGTGCCTACAGAGGTCTGTCTTGGTTTGCCCTCCAGCTGGGTCTAGCTCTGCAGCTTCTCAGGAACCAATTATACGCTCTCCTCATAATTGTTACCTCTAGCTTCACCCTGCAGCACTCTGCAGCAAAGCTACAATACACAACATTTGGCAATGGGAAACATTTTGGGTGTGCAAACATTGTTTCCTGTAGATTGCAAATAGATTACAACCACAAAGGTAACAACTCATGGACTCAAACCAGGCAAGCAGCGCGGTTTGTAACCGTGAGACGGTTGGGAAGACAAAATTAGTAAACCTCACCCATAATTAAAGAGTCGCTGGGATTGTAAAAGCTGCTCGGCAATTCACTAAAAGCAGATCCCCTGTCATTGTAACTCTGTAAAGAAGAGAAGAGTAAAAGTGTGTGTACCTTTAAGGTCTAACCTGCATGTAAGGCAATGGTATAAGGGTAAAGTGTCATGAAGCCTCACTACATGAAATGGTTGCCTAGGACACATGTACCAGAATTAGTAACACCAAACATGTAAACTACAAAAGCTTAGCTACATTGTACTTTGTCAATGCATACATGTAGAAAAGGTATTATCAAGGAAGTCCTGATGTCAAACTCTGGAATTCTTGCAAACATAGGAGTCTGAAATTTTAACATTTTCATGTCTTTATAACAATATTATACCTTTGATTTGATGCAGCTATATTACTAATATATAATTAAGTACTAATATGGTGGCAATAAGCAAAATATCAAAAAGGTTATGCATTTTTAGCTTGTATACCTTCAAACAGAGGAATGAACAGAGAAAAGTATGTGATATTTGGAGCAATTGTTACTAAAAATTACTAAATTTAGGGGTTAAGTAGTTCAACATACATTTCAAATTCATACTTGGCTGCAGTATCAAGACATAAAATTAACATACTGAATGTACAAAATCAAAAAGACATTAAAATCAAACACTTCCTTCCTTGAAAGTAAAGTACTTTCCCTGAGACTTTTAGTTTAAGAGGTTGTTCATAGCTGAGGGTTATAACTGTCGATCAGCGTTGTAAATTCTATACAATAATCAAATAAGCTGTAATTGGTGGCTCTGTTAGTTACATGGCTCGGATAAGACTTATCAGCCAATTGCAATATTTTCTTTGTTTATGAGTAATGAATAAATAGCAAACTTATAGCATATTGATCGCATGAATATAGGATGGCAAATCATCACACCAATATATATCTTCTCAGCTCTTTCTTCACTCAAAGGGAGAGCTAATTGACAAATGCATACAACGATTCAATTCAATTAACATCTAATTTCCCCCTCAACACTTTTCTCGATTTGGTCTTGATCACGTACAAGCCCCTAATTTAGACCGATTTCAAAGACAAAGAGATTATTGGATTATTGCAAGTTGAACATTTGCAGAATCGGTGCAAATTGCTGCTACAAAGCTTCCTCTGGTGTCATTCAATTTGCAACGTTCAGGTGATATCATATCCAACCATTAAAAGTAGGTCCCTGACAACATGACCTGTTACAGCAGCAGAGTTGTAACGTGTCGCGAGAGGTTTAATAAACCTTAAATAGTGAATTGACTCAAATTTACGGGTTCACAGGTTTGAGTCAGGACAACCACCGTGTAATGACTTGTTTGTTATATATCAGGTGACTCATCACATGTGCTATAGTTCACCAAAAGCTGCACAAAGAACCATAGAAATATAGACTTATGGTTTGAAAATGAAAGACATGAATGCATTAAATTTGTGGGACGCAAATTTTCCATTTTGGAAATAAATCGTTTATAATTGGCTAATTGAGGAGCAACTAAACGATTTTAACCAATTGGATCTCTTACCAATAAACTGAGGTTTGTGAATATTATGTCAGATGAACACAAAGTTAAGACCCAACACAAGACTTCTATTACTATGTATAAAGACATACAGCAGAAGAATATCCACATTACAAGATGAGAACTTACAGCACTGTTATAAGTTGGCCTGTGGTGATTCCAAGTGTCTGCCTGTGCAGAAGCCATGCCTGTAGTAAAGAACAAAAAATATATATATTAATAAATAAATAATATCATCATATTAGACTCGCCAAAACTTACTGGTGTGAGGATTTACTTTGCTCCTCTCTTTCCCTGTCTCCATCTCTACCTATGCACTCTCCTATATACTTAACCATAAACCATACAACTGGCACATTTTAGGGAAGCGCCCCCACTTCACTTCTGTGGCACCGCCCACTTCTTCTTTCTGAATCGACCGTTCAGAAGAAGCAACTACGTGATTTGGAATTGTCCTTCCAAGGTTTCTTACTTCATTGACTTTTTGTGATCTTTTTTGGACCAGACTAAAGAAATTATACGTCCATCACCATAGAATTCAACCAATGTGCTGTACGCGTCTACAAATTTGAAGAAGCCACAAACATCTGAGGATCCTCATTCATGCATATCAGCATTTATAATCATATTTTTCAATATACAATTTTTTTTTTCAGTTTCTGAATTATCAAAAGCTGCAATTTTTCATCCAAATTGGGTGGAAGTTTGTTTTGAGAATCATTTCTGAAAAAGTGAAAGCTACACCATTCATACCAAGATAAGGAATGTCAAATGAACCAACAGAGCACTACGAAAAAAAAACTGATTAAACAGACATGTGAATATATCCGCTGAAATCACATACCATAACAAATGCTACTCAAATATCCCAAAAAGTAAACCCATGTAAATGACATTTGACATGTTCTGTTTAATGCATCATTAAAAACTGTTCAGGAAACAAGTATAAAGTAAAATTACATTATTTCAGTGTGAATGCACAAAGGAAATCCTCTAACTTTTGTGAACTTTCTCATACAACATTAGTATGTAGAACTTCAAGTTACTGTTATATTTAAGGTTTACCCACATGAAGACTTTAACCATGATACAGTGCCCCATCTGTTTAGTAATGTACATTTATAACGAGAAACTGGATGGAATAACAAAATACACTTGACCAATCTCAACATTTGCATATTCCTTTGAATTTCCAAATCACGTAGACTATTTTGAGTGAAATCTCAAGGTTTTGACACAATCCGCTTTAGTATGTGCATAGCATAACAGCGGAAATAAACGGAGTGCAATTTGCCAACCTTGATTGAATTTGTTGGAGAGATATTAAAAGACATTGACTATACACATCTGACTTGGAGTTAACAGTTTCACAAGTTGAGGATGAGGTGCTCCAAACAATGACGGCTACAACAGTGTGTACCATGGGAAGCTTTACTAATCAAAGTAATTAGCCAACAATCCCGTGGGGAAATTCAATCATATTCAGAAAGAGTCTTTCGATGTGGTTGAACTTTCATTGTGTCATTGAATATCCAGTAGCAGCAGATTAATGACCAAAATATAACATCTCTTGGCTGTGATGGGGATAAGGGTACAGTAATGACTAGATTGTGGCGTGAAGAAAATACTACTGGTCAATAATCAAAATTTAACATCTCTCGGCTGTGATGGGGATAAGTTTACAGTAATGACAGTGACTAGATCATGGCTTGAAGCAAATACTGTACTGGTCAATGACCAAAATATATCAAAATGTTAAATGAAAATCGCTGTAAGAAATCCGGACATCAAAACGCACGATGTTGGCACTTTGGATTGTAGAATGAGAAGGAAGGGCATAGACCGGAGGGGTCCAGTCATAGAGGGCGCACAGTGTTAAAAGGTTACCAGTTCATTCTAAGGTTGCTAAGGTTGTGGGGAGACAGGTAAGCAAGGAGCGAAGTAAATGTCTCCATACAGTCACCAAATAAGCCAGAGATACATTTAATAGTCACTCATTTTATTATTACAACAATAATGCAAGTGGCAACCTCATAGCATATTTCTTTCAGACATTTGTTGTTTGAATATGATTACACTGTCTAAGAATAACTTTGAGGGTGCTAAGTACCCAATAAACACTATTTATGATCCTGTGTACAATTTTACAACAGGGATTGAAATCTGGAGACTATAATAATTTATCAAGCATCTTTTGGAGTTGATTTTTAAAAATGGTTTCAATTTTATTTGATATTCAACTCTTATAGTAATCTTATTAGCTTCATTAATCAAGTTTAATTGCAACTATTGAAATTAGAAAATATGTTTTTAAAATTTAAAAAAAATTGATTTGACTAAAACTGATATGCAAAGTGTTTGTCTTATGAAATGTTGAAAGTCAAGCAATTTTATTAATTTACTAGAACATTAAAATATGAAGATATCTCAGTTGATGAAAAGCAATCTTATTTCAATAAAATTCACATCTTTAGGACTGGCTAAATTTTGACCAAACACAAAAACATGATTCAAACTATTGATAAATTATATAGAGGTAATTGACTAGAAAATTGCAAAAGAAATTCTGAAAGATTTTACAACTTTTTAAACAAATTTTAAGAGGCTTGTAAAACCAAGTCAACAGAATTACAGCCAATGTGACCATCCTGATCATGGAGATGGAACGAAACTTGGTGCTAAATCATCCTGTTGCTGTAACAATAGCTTTAATCACAACACAAAAATATTTAAAAGTTATGAACAAGGTCAAGATGCTATGGACCAGATCAATAGTATTGAAAATATATCAAAATAAAATTCAAGGCCTCCTCCATCCTTGAATGAACATAAAGCCAGGTTTACCAAACGCCATTAAAATCTATAAACTTAAGTTGTAAGTTTACTCCTTCAGACTCTGTCAATATATTAATATTAAATCATCTAATCTCACGCAGCTACTTAAGATGGCCGTATAGCTTGTATAGCTATCAACACCAAAACAACTTTCCATTTCTCCTTTCTTCAATTTATCTCTCTCTCTCTCTGTTCCTCTTTACAGCATGCACTTTCATTTCTTTCGGTATCACCATTCCTCCCCGGTATTGGCGGCATCCAGCTAATATCCCAAAGTACATCACTTTTTGAGCCAAATTTTTGGGTTTGTCATCTACGGTGGATAGCCGGTGATGTCTAGTGGCAATTAAAACGTACAATCCAGGAAAGCAGAGAGTTGGGCGCATTTACACAGCTTGCAGTGAGTAAACATAAGCTCCTGACTACAAAGGCCTTCAGGTAATGTAAAGGCTAATGAGTACGGATGTGATACTCTACAGAGTTGAAAAGGCTATACGGCAAGCGGCAGGTTTAAAGGAACGTTTCGTCTTAAAGGCTGTCAGGTCTTGCAATGAATGTTGTACAGTCTACAGTCTAGGGCCAGTGTGTCATATACTCCACCATGGAAGGAAAGACAGGGCATCCAAAAACATACTTTGTAACTTCGGACTATATAAATCATCAAACATAGCATGAAATTAGGCATCAACTCAATTCATTCGCAACTGAGAAAACAATCAGTTTAAATTTGTGGGACACAGTATTATCAGGTATTAGACTAAATGGTGTCTAAACTCACTGCTGAGAAACAGCTACGTAGATTGGTTTATACAATCATGTAATAGTCTTAGATTGCATGAGCTGGGAATATTTTATACCGTATCGCATCTCAAAATGCAAAATGATCAAATTGTTATATATACATGTATAGATTTATTACAAGTTTTTGTAACACAGTGAAACATAGTACTCTAAAGGAGACAAACTTAAGGGCCTTCAAAAAAGATACACGAAATTAAATTTGACATTTGAAGAGTAGATTATGCCCTGTTGAGGAGGATTCTGTGGAGTATAAGATTATTTGTGGATATTCCAGGGCTTTGTGAAACAGAATTAGCTACCCTTTACAAACCAAGGCAAAATGCAGCTTGAAGGTTTGTGACATGTGAACCAATGAAAGTGTATAAACTATTTGGTCATATCGGATCTTTACCAACATACAAGTTGCTATGATTTAAACCAGTGCTGTCACTACAGCTTATAGTAAACTAATTGGCAAAATAAATGCAAAGATATGATGTACGTAGGAGATGTCATCAGTACTGGTTCATGCATCTATGACAAGTATATTGGGATATTAACAAATGATACAGGTGATGGTATATTTACTAATGATACAGGAGATGGTATCTTGAAGTCCTCACTGAATTCAGAAACTTCACCAAAACGTTCAAATCAAAGAGATTTCCAGTGGATACAAACTACCTTGGGTTCATTGTTCAAGCCAAAAGAATAGGAGATGTGGAAGGAAAGAGGAAGTGGGCACTGACCCTGAATAGGTCAGCGAGGGCGCAGTACTAAAATATCAATTTGGAGGCTGGGTTGATTTGAGATCATGTGTATAGAATGGAGTCAGTTAAGAGAAAAAGTATATAAAGCCAACACATTAACTATCTTGGCATCGTTTAGTACATGTAAGTCTAAAGTTGCAACAAATTAACAGCTCTCAAAACTAATTAACAATAACTAAGTTACTGTATATTGTATACATTAAAATAATGACCAGCATTGAACACACAACCATCAACAATTAACAGGCCCTTACTTTTATGATTCCATACATATCAGGTCCTACTAGTACTGATGGTTTAATACCCAGAGGTATCATTCTTACATAATTAACTATTTCCTTCAAGTCCAGAGTACTGAACATTTCAGGTAAATGAAATGTCTACTTTACATAAAAGGAGTAACGAGGAGGATTGGGCAGGGAAAGGAGAGGGTGGGCAAGGGCAAGAGAATGTGCTAATCTCCTTTCTTCCTTAGAACAAACATTAATAAAGAAACAGCATCCCAAGACTCATCTATTTCAGAGTCAGAAATATTAAAAATATCTCCATTTCATAGTCACAAAAACAAACAGACCCAACGAATGCTGAACAAAAGTTAACCTTCTTCTTTATCGTATTTATGTGCTGTTGGACCTGCTTACTTCCATTTCAAAATCTTTTGTTTTTTGTTATCATACACCAAAAATTGGCAACATCAACAATTGTCAAGGCAAAATCAGGTTTCAGCATTACCAGCTTCATACATGAATGCACATCCCACTATTATTCAATGCATTCATGCTTTCTTGACGATAACAGTGGAAAAAGAAAAAGAAAATGGATTTGAAAATCTTGCTGACATGGCACGGTTAATGATTTTGCTGTCTCTCAGTCTCTTTGAACTCTCCGATCATTCTCATTTGACTGATTTTACTCTGTATTAGACAGAAACAAAACTGCAATTTTTGAGAAATCTTATCACTAATATTTTCAGCTGCGAGACATAAATGTAACAGAGCGACAATATTTCAAATTAAATCATGATTATTCTCTTAGTGTTCATCAGACAGAAATGATTTTGACATGACTGTTAGAATAAAAATTCCTGAAGTTACCTCACCTTGACATTTATTAACAACAAATTAGCACTTTCTATTTCAGTACCTCACCATTCAGTTTGGGCTTAAAAGAGTAATTTGCTATATTATAAACAAACTTAAAATATATATCTTTCCCATTAGTAATATTACACTTTCTATTATTGTGAAGTATCTTCAATAAACAGCAAGTTTATTCTTCAGTCAACTTTTTGTTGGTTTGCAATAACTAAAATAAATGCACAATAAATACCGAAAAGTTTGTTTCCTTTTAACTCAATATATACATTTCTGATACAGCATTTGTCGTTTTTGTCCTCAATTAAACCCAGCCTCGATATATCTCCAGCTAGTGACCCTATACTGTACCTAGTGTTAGTGACCCTATATGTCCAGCTAGTCACCCTGTATCTCCAGCTAGTCACCCTGTATCTCCAGCTAGTGACCCTATATCTCCAGCTAGTCACCCTATATCTCCAGCTAGTCACCCTATATCTCCAGCTAGTCACCCTTTATCTCCAGCTAGTTTCCCTTTGTCTCCAAGTAGTTACCCTTTGTCTCCAGCTAGTGACCCAATATGTCCAGCTAGTCACCCTGTATCTCCAGCTAGTGACCCTATATCTCCAGCTAGTGACCCTATATCTCCAGCTAGTCACCCTATATCTCCAGCTAGTCACCCTATATATATCCAGCTAGTCACCCTATATCTCCAGCTAGTGACCCTATATCTCCAGCTAGTGACCCTATATCTCCAGCTAGTCACCCTATATCTCCAGCTAATCACCCTATATCTCCAGCTAATCACCCTATATCTCCAGCTAGTGACCCTATATCTCCAACTAGTGACCCTATATATCCAGCTAGTGACCCTATATATCCAGCTAGTGACCCTATATCTCCAGCTAGTGACCCTACATCTCCAGCTATTCACCCTATATCTCCAGCTAGTTACCCTACATCTCCAGCTAGTGACCCTATATCTCCAGCTAGTGACCCTACATCTCCAGCTAGTGACCCTATATATCCAGCTAGTGACCCTATATATCCAGCTAGTGACCCTATATCTCCAGCTAGTGACCCTACATCTCCAGTAAGTTAGTAGGATCACAACAAATGAATAATACCAGGTTCTGTCATATTGCACTTTGAACTAAACAGCCCATTTCTTTTGTTCTTGTTTTTAGGACACTACTTTTGAAAGTAATCCTTGTCTCTAGGCAAAAGTTCTTATTTGTATCCACCATGAAAAAAGCCCTTTAGAGTTTAAGATATATCCGCAAGTATTCATATCTGCACAAATTCCCTTCTGTTTTCATGACAGTCTCTGTTTACCCTGTTAAAAAAAAAAAGTTGAAATATCTTGTCACATTAAAAACAACTTGACAGCAATTGGATATTATTTATAATATTCAATTGCAAGCACCCCAGTCTCGCAAACTCCCAATGCCAGAAGGTAATGTACAGCGGGAAGAGCCATTAAAGCTGAGGTCATTTGAGGAACTTCACACTGAGGGAGTAACACTTCCTTCACACTTTCAATGACGGAAAATACTCCCCTCGGGCCATCGGCACACACAGGCAGTCAACTTAACTTAAGACAGAGGAACGAACACAGCCCCGCAGAGCAAATGTAGCCCAGAGCTAGCAGAGTGGCTCGAGTTACAGAGAGGTGCGAATGACCTCCGAAGTCACATAATGAATGCAGAGATTTGCTTTCTTGTTGTGTGTGGGAGTCCCACATTTAGGAGAAACGGAATCTGTGTTCAACGTTCTGAATCCAGCAATGTTACAATATGAAAAAAAAACAATGCTAAACCAAGAATTAAACACAAACTTTATATTGAATTTCTTCATCCTACAAAGACAATCAGATTCAATATATATGCAAAAGTTTCTCAAATTTGATGCTGCAACTATAATAACACACAGTGCTGATTTCTTCTAAAGGCACAGCATGATGATGTATGTGGTAGCATCTTACTGTTATGACAAAGAGCAGATTTAACTTTCTGTATTAAACTGAATTGGTGTCATAACTAGCAAACAACTGACATAGTGACTGGGTACAAGAGCTCACATTTGAACCAAGGTAGCCCTGGAAACATAAGAATAACGTAAGGAGGGCATGGGGGATCAGGATGAGGTTGTGGAGGTGGAAGAGGGGGGGGGGCAAGGTGGATTTCAGTCTTATGTCCTTTGTATACTATCTTTCAGCAGTACTTAGTTGTCTGTATTTTGTTTTGTTAATTATATCCTTATAAGTGGTTATAGCTATTGTTTGACCGATAATCAATTAGATAATCGGCATCGGCCCGATTATTAGTCAATCGGTATTGGCAAAATCCATTGGGCTACTGATTATGTGAAACCAATTATTACGTTCCACATAAAGGATTGTATTTTTCCGCGCTTTTGATTCACCACAACCACAATGGCAGAAGAATGTAGATCATTCGATTTATTGCTATTCAAAGCCGGGAAGTTGCGCTAAACTACTGTGTAACGGTATCGCAAGTCCCTCACGCGAGATTGTACTAATACTGTTCGATATACTATCCAGTTTTGGCAGTTAACATCATACAGTTTACCCAGGTGTCTGACTGACGGCACTACATTCAGTAGTTAGTGTCTGACTGTTTGCACTACCATCAGTGTCTGACTGCACAAGCATCAGTAATACAGCTGCATCTGACTGACTATCCATTAAAATCACTAAGTGTCTGACTGCAATTGGTAATTATGTCTGACTGATTACTCTACCATAGGTAATTGTGTCTGACTGACTGCACTATCAGTAACCATGTCTGACTGATTACACTACCATTGGTAGTTATGTCTGACCGACTGCACCATCAGTAACCATGTCTGACTGATTACACTACCATTGGTAGTTATGTCTGACTGACTGACTGCACTATCAGTAACCATGTCTGACTGATTACACTACCATTGGTAGTTATGTCTGACTGACTGACTGACTGACTGCACTATCAGTAACCATGTCTGTCTGATTACAATACCATAGGTAATTATGTCTGACTGCACTATCAGTAACCATGTCTGACTGATTACACTACCATAGGTAATTATGTCTGACTGAACCATCAGTAACCATGTCTGACTGATTACACTACCATAGGTAATTATGTCTGACTGACTGCACTATCAGTAACCATGTCTGACTGATTACACTACCATAGGTCATTATATCTGACTGACTGCACTATCAGTAACCAAGTCTGACTGATTACTCTACCATAGGTAATTATGTCTGACTGCACTATCAGTAACCATGTCTGACTGATTACACTACCATAGGTAATTATGTCTGACTGACTGCACTATCAGTAACCATGTCTGACTGCTTACACTACCATAGGTAATTATGTCTGACTAACTGCACTATCAGTAATTATGTCTGACTGATTACAATACCATAGGTAATTATGTCTGACTGACTGTACCATCAGTAACCATGTCTGACTGATTACACTACCATGGGTAATTATGTCTGACTGACTGCACTATCAGTAACCATGTCTGACTGATTACACTACCATAGGTAATTATGTCTGACTGACTGCACTATCAGTAACCATGTCTGACTGCTTACTCTACCATAGGTAATTATGTCTGACTGACTGCACTATCAGTAATTATGTCTGACTGATTACACTACCATAGGTAATTATGTCTGACTGACTGTACCATCAGTAACCATGTCTGACTGATTACACTACAATAGGTAATTATGTCTGACTGACTGCACTATCAGTAACCATGTCTGACTGATTACACTACCATAGGTCATTATATCTGACTGACTGCACTATCAGTAACCAAGTCTGACTGATTACTCTACCATAGGTAATTATGTCTGACTGACTGCACTATCAGTAACTATGTCTGACTGATTACACTACCATAGGTAGTTATGTCTGACTGACTGCACTATCAGTAACCATGTCTGACTGATTACATTGGTAATAATGTCAGACTTTTTACACTACCTTCAATAAGTGTCTGACATGAAAATATTATCAAGAGTTGATAAATTCACCAATTCTAATGTACATAACTACTAATGGGTGGAGTTGGGGTCAGACGATTTGAGGACCTGCAATAGTAGAAGGCAGCCTTAACACAAGTACATTAACTACATAGTGATTAATATTGTCTAATGTTGCCATGGGTACAAAAGTTGAAAATTAATTTTTTCATAATCTGTGTTTATTTATAAAAAAATATTATTTATCAATTGACACAAGTTTATCGTTTGTACTGACTATAAGTAAGTCAGATGACAAAAGCAAACTACCTAGCAGGGATAAGTGTGCTAGTGCTCTAGTACTGAATGTCAGGGTTTGTGTTCCAATTTCAAAACAGGGCTTCCAAAACAGTGGTACAAACACTCCAATATAGAATGATGCATGATTCTACCGTACCCGTATCCAAATCCCTCGTCCTCATTAGCAAAGTAATTCTGGTACACTGTGCGTCCTCTCTCATGTAAGAACTTGTTATCATATCCCAATATCCTTTGAACAACATGTATCCTCATCATTCTCCCTTGCTTATATACAAGGACTCCAGCTACCACAAACTGTGCACAGTAGGAAGATACTCGCTTTTGATATCTCTGCACAGAAATCAAATGTTCTTCTGCAATAAGCATCAGCCATACCTTGTAATTATACACTCTATCCTCTTCCAGTAGTACTGCTTATCTGCTAGGTACCCTTGCAATGTGTCAATACCATTAGTTTTGCTATACTACTGCTATACGGTACAGTGGCATATAACACACAAAAATACATCATTCTACTAACAGTGGATCTGAGATACAAAAATAAAACTAAACCATTCTATATCTGTAGTCAGGATTTTCTTATCCTTATATTTCTTTCTGACAAACTGCTACAAATTTTCTTTTTAATCACGTGAATCCTAAGTTAACCATTAACAATAAAAACATAGCTTGTTTATTGCAAATCTCCAACAGCATGCCATCAGATTGGTCATATTTAATTGGACAATTTTATCGTTCATTTCTATTAATTAATAAATTTAAATGTTTAGGTTGTATTGACAAAGATTCACAAATTATGTATAAAATTTTAAATCGTAATTCAAGGAAGATGGCAACATCTACTGTACACCACCATGATCAGGAAGGTTGGACACAACTATAGGCGTGCTATAACTTTCATGCGAGATACTACTGCGAATCTGGATAACCTCTTCTCGATGAATCTCACTTTCCAGTTTGATTTGCTTCCATGTCACTAGGCTGCTTGTAACTACACACTCTCTGTAAGTACCAGGCCAATTAGCTCCTAAAGCTTCACTGATTGGGGAGAGGAGTCAAACACTTCCTGACCAAATCTCAGCCTTTCTTAATTTTTAACATGGAGATGATATAATAACCAACTCATCCATGTTGAACTACGAGGAGGTTGTCTAATTCCTGGCAGACATATTGAATTTCATTGTCTTACTGCTTGTATTGTGCCATCATCAGCCCACTCTGTCTGGTTAAACTCCAATTAACGTACAATTTTCATTTTGGAGTTTTCCACTTCACTGGAGTGTGAACAACCCAAATCTCAAGAGCCTCATCCCTAGTTCACTCTTCCCTCCAGACAAGCTCAGGATTAACTCCTAAGAGACAAGGCTGATTTATTTTCCATTAGTGGCAACCAGGGGTACCTAGCCCAACCGTGTAGTTTTTGTTACCTTGCATATAGATATCCCTGACTGACTATCTGTTACTTTTTAAAATGTCTTGTTTGATACTTCATACCGAGACAGTAAAAAAAGAACACAGAAAAATTGACAAAGTTTGAGATTTCTTGGTATTTTTATCTATGATTTAATTACAAGACAGTTCATTATTAATTTAACATTATACCTGAGGAAGGTAACAAATGCCTAGATCTCTTTAAATATTAAAATCCAAATTAAATGAGAGAGCTCTGTTGAAACAAAGACACAACCAGACTAAAATGGGATGAGGAACGACATGATAACAACAGTTGGTCAGTTACCAAATATTGTTCCAATGACCGATAGCAATGACCAAATGTGTAAGGGCAGCAAATGGAAAGCAATCCAGTCATCCTGTGCATGGATGCTGCTTTTGAGGCCAACCAAAATGACAAATAATTTCAGTTTTATTTTAAAAACCATTTATCACCAATCAAAATAATCAGTGGAATTTAATTATAGGAAGAAGTAAAATGCTTCCAAACCTGTAAGAAAGAATATGAATTGTTTACATCTAATTCTACTCCTCCTCTTCATTAATTATTTGATTTGACACCCCGGGCTATCTCCTCCCCAAGATAATACCTAAATTCTTGTATTTGGTGCAGGTTACGTAAAATTTTTATCACCAAAGAGGAAGAAACTTGAAATTAGCATTGATGTTGAGGTTCCAAATGCAGCCAAGTTGAGCCAACTTTGGATTTCATAACCAAATTATTGTATTGTATTGTTTGCACACTGATCCTTTGAAATATCACAAAGAGACTTTCAATGCTGATTAATTACCAAGAGGAAACATTGATAGAGGACTTGAAGTGATTAGGAGATGTCAGAAAACACCAAAGTGATCTCCAGTGGATATAGAAAGCACATGTGAATTTTGAGCAAACACAGGGTAAGGCTTCAAAATGGTAGACGAACGGAAAATGATTTACACTTTACAGAATGACCTGCAAGTGGGTCAAGCAGGTCCCAAGTTAATAGTTTATAAATTTTAAAATGTTGAATAGTTTTGATACCTAGGTAAATTAGTGTGCGTATGCTGACAGGAGGCAGGTATTAATCAGTGTGCATAAAATTGTTTTGTTAAGTTTATTAGTTTCTAATGTGATCGCTTTTCCAATAAACACCAATGTGCACTTTTTCCGTTAATTTTCAACCGACCCAACTCTGGTGACATGCCTCTCTCTGTGCCTACTAGTACCAATAATTCCATACGTGTATGTTTTATACACATTGCACTTTGAAGTGTGTGTAACTAGGCAAAAATTATATTATCCACACACCCATCTGTCACTGCAGTTTTATTGTGGAAAACTTACTTTGATAAATCACATGGAATTTATCCAGTAGCACTGAAGCAGGCAAACCAGTAAACAATCTTCAGCATTTACAAAAGTGGAACCTAGCTCGGTCCGTTGAAGTGGCTAGACTAATTTACATAGGTACTTACAATGAAATAACAGCTTGTTTTGTGTGTTAGTTTCACCTTGAATAAATTATGATTAGAAAATGTGAAATATGTGAAATAGAATATAATTTGTTTTAATGATCACACACATTAAAATATTTCAAGAAGCTAAATGTCATGCAAGTGGATTATTTTCTTTCCACATTACAATACAATATAAAGAGCAGATCAAGAAAACCTCTGAGAGATGCTAGAAGTTTCCAACAGTCACGTCAACAACTTCTAAAATGTTAGGTCTTCCAAATTGATGAACCATATAGTTAAGTAATGAATTAGTTTGACAACTGCAGACAATGGTGGTTGGGTATAATATATCAAACAGGTCACCCGATATTAAACTTAACTGGCAAAAATTGGAAGCTTCCTTATGAAATTAATTCTTGAAGTAGTGAGGAAACAGATGAGATCCATTTAAAATATTGAAAAATACAAAACATGAGACTAAAACTAAATCCACTACTTACTATCTTGTAGTCTGTTGACAAGAACCGTAAATTTTAGCCATAAACCCACAGAACTTCAAAATACTAATAGTCAAAGTGAAACTTGATTATTCAGAAATTAATGAAATCATTAAGGTCTAAATAATTCATGGATTCTACATTCTTTCATCATATTATCACAGACAACAAAGAAGCAATAAGACATGAGTGCTGTTTACTTCAGATCTTTGAAGCAACTTCACATGAAAACTTATACATATTGCATCTCACACTGGTGTTGGCCTGGTGGGGTATTGAAATTTACAAGAATCCATGCAACAAGATGTACTTGACATGCTACATTTCATATAAACTCTGCCAACACCTCTTCTATTTTTATTTGCTGAAATCACCATTTTCTATACAGAATGTAACCTGGGAGAGTAGAGCTGCTCTCTATCTTAAACAATGCCAAGGGATATGACTTACCCTGGTTTAATTATCTGCCTCACGTCTCTCCTCAAATTGGTTTCTGCTACCAGGAAATCATTAATTCAGTCCAATGATGCCATTAAAAGATAAACTTCACACATTAAATTAGCTCAAACTGCTTCAAACAGGTAGACAAACTAACTCAGCAATTTCCTCCACAAGCAGAAGAAGAAGTGTTTTTGACAGACTGTTCATGGTACACCAATGATTTACTTGGAACTTAGAGCAATGGTGTAATGGACTCCCACACAGCTTACAATTTTTCTTCATATAGATCAGCCCTTTTGAACTGTTTCTGGCAAATTTTGGTTTCCATTTGATATAACCCGACTTGTACCCAAGGTTTGTAAGATGAACTGACTGTTTTATTATCCTGAAAAAAACTTCATGTACAGTAACATTTCTGGTAATTACTGAAACACTCCCATATATATAAGCATTGTACACAAAACTAAATTTGTTTAACTTGTTTTGAGAAGTTGCAATATTACTCACTGTATCTTCTGAACAGCCATTCATCATTTGTGTTGACCAAATGATGCTTGTAATGGGCTGAATAATATACAGGTCATTAGCAGAGACCACAAACACTGTTTCACTTTCATTTGTCAAATTCGTAAAAAGGTTCAACTTTATATTGCCTCTCTACATTGTTGTTGTATCAATAAAACCACAAGTAGGATGAACAACAGAATGATCAATTCACAATGCATACCACTGAGCATAAAATAACCATATGTTTGTACATTATCAAAAAGTAGTTCTTAAGTTCTTAACAAATAATAACCATTCAAATTTGCAAGATTCTTGCTATGTGGTAATCACTGGTTTTTTTGTTCATGAGAATTCTGTAAGTTTGTTATATTTTGCTGATTCCTCTATGTGAACACAAAGTCTTTTCCTAAGAACTAGATGCTGTAAGAACAGATACACAGGAAATTGACATGGGGAACAGTTAAGGACCCTATGTATATATACATATGTATATTGTACTAGTTCTACTCTATACTGTATACATGGAGTAGTAGTGTGGTACTGTGATTGAGTGTGTCATGTTGTAACCGGTGCAGCAACAGCAGACATTCGAGAATTCCACCAGTTCCGCTCCCGAGGGCCTGAATCAACTTCCTCCCTTTCATTGGCCTTGGCCTTTTGCGTATTTGGGTATAGACTGAACCGCATATAGATATAAAGATAGTTTAGCTAGGGAGTGACTGCATTGCAACTCATGGTAGTAGCAGAGCATTACAATACCAGATGGTTTTACTTGGTAGCTTTCATGGTGTTGTCATAAGCAAAGAGACAACTGGAAAAGAAAAGCAGCTTTGTAAAAGAAAAAACAAGATTAACATGGGAAACGGCAATGGACACACTGCTGCTGTAATAACAAGGCGATGATTAAGAAAGAAAAAAGTAATTATGACTTTGGTATCCAGAGTCCTTAAATTATTGGCTACAAAAAACAAATCAACTCAGAGAAGGATGGCAACGTTTCCACCTTTAAGAATGATAACAGAGACCTTAAATATACACTACAATATTGCATTGATTATGCTGTGCAACTGCCATACAAGGAAGTCCTCAACAATGCGATCAAATTTTGACAAAAGTTTTGAGATGTCTCTCCCGTTTTCTATGGTACATATTTGTTTTTACAAATTTCTCTAGGCACGTTCAAAATTGCCGATGAACTATAAATATAAAACTACTATTGTTAAGAGATATTTCTGTGGAGGAAGAATCCAAATTTAGATACAATCAAATCATCATTATTCAACTGCAACCATTTATATAAATACAGTTGAAGTTAACAAAGAAATGGCTGCACATCAACTTACAGCTGTGTATTTGCCTGTGGTGAAAGGCAAAGAGCTTGAGTATGCTTCACATCGGGTGAAAATCAAACTTAACGCTAATTCACCGCCCTTTTATAGTTTGAATTAATTCTGTTAATTCTGTTGTCTATTTTTTTTTTTTTTTTGGTGGTGGGAGGGTGGTGGGTGGGTGGTTGGGCTTGTTTCTGTAATCTATGCACATATTAAAAGATTTCATTTGTAAATCAGATAGAAGTATACAATGTTGAAAGAAATATGTCAATCTATTTCAATACACTCCAGTAGAAAAATTCTCTGTCGTTACAACACACACAGACGTTGAAGGCAGCATTCATGATACTTTTTCATAGCCTCAATTCAATAAAATATCTGGAAGAAACATATGTGAAACAGAATGTACTGGCTGATAACTGTGTGAATCCCTCAGGAGATCATTGGTCTCCCTAACAAATGATTTATGGCGTTGTTTCTCCTCAAAAGACATTTATGTAACATGTTAGATTATGAAGCTGTATATCTAATTACCTTCCTTTCTGAGCAATGTATAATCACTGACCTACTTTGGGTAATAGGACTTGTTATACACATTATCATACACGTCCAAAGAAAGGGGAAAATACACTGATGGATGGGCACAATTCTATATTTGCTAAACAATTCCGTTTCACTAATATATCAACTGTCTCTTACTACAGTAATACAGTACAGGTATATGGTATGCCTAACAGGAGGTAGACTGGAGTGCATGTTGAATAGAGACAGGATGGAGGAGAGTAATATCCAAATTATTGGTATGAAACAGATAGGTGAAGTGCACTTGTGGAGAGGGGACAGGTAAGTTAAATAAAGGTGTGATGTAAATCTGGGATTTCAGCAATGTTTACAATTTGATGCTTTCATCTTCTTATTTGCAATAATACAGTAATAGCAACTTCTGTCTTCTTTAACATTCAATATCAGGTCTACAGGTATATTTAAAGAGAGACTAAAATATTTAAACATATATTAAATTTAATTCTAATCTAGTTTGGCCAGTGATTTGGTTGGATCCATGCATGGTTAGTCGCACCTTACAATAAACGTGACAGCCTTTGGTCAAGCTCCATCAAATAGCTCAATCATAAAGACTGCCCTTCCACAACTTCATTAACTCTCCACTCTATCTCATTGTTCTAATCTTATCAGAGTATGTGGTTACATCACATCATGCAAGGTTGTATTTATGGTAGAGTCAGTGTACATCTTTACGCCCATCAGCTCTATCTAAGCAATGATTCTTGCAGTCTTCTACACCGACTTTGCCAGTTACAAACAGCGGTGGTCAGGATTATTCACAGCTACTGTAGACAGGCAAGTGTAACATGCATGGCAACGTAAAAAACGTTTTGTTTTTTATTTTCCAAATTCTAAATTATCAACTTCAGTAAGCTGAAATTACTACATCCACGAGAGTCAGGACATGGCTATACACAGATAAACCACAGGGTAAACATTTCCCCTTCTATTCTTGTTTTGATATTAACTTTGCAACTGAAGTAATTTAAAAAAGATAAATGTATGTTACTTCTAATACGTGATACCAAAAAACATTATAATACATAGTTCTAAACTGCCACGGCCTCCTCCTCCTCCTTCCGTACATGTATATTCTGTAGCTAGTCAGTGTGACTATCTCACAGCTACATAATTACCATACATTGCATCTGTATATTACAAGCCAGTGCACATTATCTTCATAACTGCATCACCGGTTATCGCCTTACGCCTCTCGAAATCCCTTCTCATAAAAATACTGCTTGTATCTTCCCATTAACAACCACTAAGACGGATTCTAACTGGTTATTGATTGGGCAATCTCGTTTGGGAAGAGACCTTGTTTTGATTCAGCCGAGATGGGGTCACAAATCGGATCAATAACTGAGCAGCGTAAGGAGATGCTTAACAGATATGAATCTTTGTTACAAATCAACAGTTTCATAAAACAGACACAATCTCGGTGTTTCCGTGGCTCTGCCAATGGACAATGGTAATTATGGTTTTTATTTTTCTTTCATTTTTTTCAGTTTTCACATCAATTGATGACATGAACAAGCAATTTCTGTCACGTAAATCAATTGCATATATGATAACGTGTAAGTTGTGAATTGAATATAAATTTTGTATAAACTATACTTTATGAAATAATTCCAACAAGATTGCATTACAAACTGTGTAAATCGGCACAGACATTAAAACAAGACAAACACCAAGCTATCATTATAAGATTCCTCTTTATTTCTCTCTTCTTTTTCTTTATTTTATTTTATTTTATTTATTTATTTATTTTTTTATTTTGGTCTGTTCTTGAGATAACTACTACGAAATCTCTACGACGATCAACAATAATAATGATAAGCTGGAGATTTTTAACAATGGACTGTCCATATGTACTGTATGTATAGTGTTGAAAGCTGCGTGATTTGAACAGTAGCTTGTACAGTAATTCCTGCTGGAGAGTAAGACAATCAATATTTATTAATTAGTCAGTTTGGATGTTTTGACAGGGACATTATAAATACGAAAACCTGGGACAGCTCCTGGATATAAAATCCATCCATTTTAGACCAACCAATGCAGTTTAGTGGGTTAGGTAGAAGAGGAGGAGAGTATTTAAGTTAACTGGAGACAGGTAAGAGAGACACCAAATAAATATTATATTTCAAACATTCAAATGGACTAGAACTCTAGAATGCATAGTACTTACACTGGGGTGCATACATATAAACAAACTCCTTCTTGTACCTGTTTCAGCCACTAAACCAATGCAACTTGGCACTATTTAACCAATTTGTCTATTTATTTTGGCAATACGTGATCACAGTTGGTAGAGTTTCAAGTCAGGGGAAATTCCCATTACAGTATACCGAGTCGTTAGAAAGATCACTACATAATGAAATGAAAATTAACATAGTCTAAAACATTGACCAACACAAGGAGAGAACTCAGGATGATTGAACATTGGACAATGATGTCAAGAGTGGATCCAGGATTAAATTAGGACCATGGGGTCTTAAAACCAACTTCCATGTGGAGGAGAAAGTGGGGGGGATGTAGGGATCTTCCAACAGGAGAAACTAAATATTAGACATGAAATAGTGAATTCTGAGGCATATTAAATAAATATAGATTACTACTTTTTTGTGGGGGTTGAACAGGGATTCCCCCCCCCCCCCAACTACAACAACAACAACCTCCCCTTTGTATAGATCTGCAAGATCTAGTTTAAATTCCATATTCTCATTGATTCTCCTAGTTCAAAATGCTCTTTTCTTCAAAGAGAGCAAAATCTATGTGACAAACTACCTATCTGAGGCAAAAAGCTCCTGTGGATAAATGCATAGAAGCTTGGGGGCCTGACATTTTGATCCAACCAGGATCAGAAAAAACAGAGAAAATTATGTTAAATAGACAAATGGGGCGGACATTTTAATTGTGAAATTGTACTCTTCTGTTTGTGTTGCTATATATATGTTGTTCCCATAAATTCCTTGTTTTTCATATTTTCTAAGTACAACGTATGCCTCATGCCAATTGAAATTGGGTTTCCTTTCCCTGCTAAAAATAAGGTCAAAATGAAAACACATATTAGAGAAATTTGCTGCAAATCTGCTTTTGTCATAACAACATTCCTGGGATCACTGTTACTGTATGACCAGACTGCATATGATCTAGTGGATTATCTCTAAATCCAAAACCAAATATTGTCAGATTCTAAACTTGAGACCCTGCAGAAGTGCTTACAGAGCCAAACAGAAGGGGATGCTATCATATACTGCACTAGTATTAGGGTCAAAAAATGGGAGAGACACTGCAGAGAGAGAAAAACAGAAGGAGAAAAAATCTGGAAAAAACATTAGTAAAAGTTATAGTGAAAGAAGTATTGGAAAAGGTTTCCTTGCTATTTGCCTTTGTGGTTTTTAACCAGCTTGCTTCTGTCCTGTTTTAGAATTACCATCTTAGAAGGGATACTTCTCCCCCGAGGTTAATTTCAGTTCGACTGAAATCTTACTACCCCATTATTCAATCTTCAGGAATTCTTGTCATTCTACAAACAAAACTATGCATAGACAATTATGTTTCAATTAGGAATCAGTGTGACTAAAGGAAGGAAAGGAGGAGGAAGGAGAAGGGAAGTGAAGGGTGAATGACTGCTCTTGAATATTCATTAAGTCATTAAAGTTCAGTCCCAGACAATATCCTGATACTTAGGCGATCTACTTTTCTATCATTGGTGGCTTATAATGACTATGACATTTATGAGGTTCAGATTGGCAAAAAATCCCACTGCAATGACATCTCTTGTTTCTCATTCTTTCTTTTCAAATTTCCTGATTTTTAACTACTAAGTACTACCACTACTACTTCTTCTCAATTTCTCTTTTAATTCCGGATACTGTAATCACCTCTTTTATATTCATTACTCTTCCCATTCCCACCCCACCCTCCTCGCCTCTCCCCACTTAAACAAAATATATCAACGTTAAACTACAATTAAAAAAAATTACATCTTTGATCAAATTTAAAACTTGATTGTGTGTAAAAGATCTGCTAGGAAACCTTTGAAAACCTATGCCGATTTACATTCAAATGTAAAAGCAACCCTGGTTCCTTAGCAAACATGACCACAATGGAACTATGAGGGGAATCCAGCTTAATTCCATGAAACCTATCTGCTGAATCAGCTACCCCCCTACAACCCCTACAAACATTGTTATTTACACTCTAAAATGACACCCAGTTAAATTCAAAGCCCACGTCTTTAATTAAAAGCAGTTAACCAAAAAAACGGAGAGAGAGAAACAAAATAATAAAAAAAGGCCAGTGACTACTATTATACTGCTCTTTGTATTGAGAAAGCACACACGTCTATAGCTCATGCCCATGAATTCTTCTACCACTTACTGATGCAGCTGTATGCAAATGAGCTGGGATTATGAATAGCTAGCCGTCTGACTGTGCTTTTTGATAAGTCTTTGCTGCTGTGCCTGCAAACTGGGTGCAGAAATTGGAAGAACTTTGACCATTACAAACTCCCTTGCAGAACTGGGGATGAGCTACATGCAATGCCAGGCTATTGTTATGGTAGAATAGAGATAAAACAGACGAACCGGGGAGTGTTAACATGTGAATTGATTGTCGTCGAATGGCTTGGGACACACCGTAGCAGTAGAGGCAGGAAAGAAATCACTGAACACAACACAAAAGAAAAAAAACAAACAAAAAACTGTTGTTTAGGCTTGAGGAGAGCGAGTTGATTTAATACTTATAATTTTACTAATCTATCATGCATAGTAGGATAGGTTGGACAAAACTATAAATTATCTTAATGCAGCTAACAAAGTTGAAGGAGTCTTCTTTTGGATTTATTTGGGGGTTTTGTTTATTTTTGTTTGTTTGACCATTTTTGTTGTTGTTGTTCTTTAGCTAAAACAGACAAAGATGTACTTAACATAAATAGTGGAAGTTCTAGAACAAATTGAATACAATCTTCATTGGTAATATAGCTCAGGCTCTGTCATATTAAAACAAGTTGAAATCAATGCTGCTAACAATTCAACACTCTTTTTCTTTTCTTTTTATGGCTGTAGTATTAAATACATGTAGATAAATAACATGAAATGATACTGTCCTTACAAAGTTAATATAAAAGCCATGTACTTGAAGAAGAAAACTTTTGAACACTGTTTTAACAGTTATGATAAAACTTACTGACGAAGTAAATTAGTGTTTAATGTAGGTTAGTCATATGTGACATTGTAATAATACTATTAACTTCAGTACTTTGGTTTTGATCTATTACAGTTCAAATTATCACAAATTTTTAAAAAATTTTCATGTTTTCATTTCACTCATCATGGTGATACTTTAGTTACCTTTGACATTTAGTAGTACCATAACAAAATGGAAAAAACAAATTACAAAATGAAAAACATTAGAAAGGAAAATAACGGTGAAGAAGGAACATATGTGTGACATTAAAATGACCTTGCAAGATTGAATTGTTTATGAAGAATCATTTGAAGGTTGTCCCATGCATCAATTAGATATTGTTTTTTAAATTTGATAAATGATTGATATTAAAGAGCTGAAAGTTGGTTTTTTCCAGCACAATCAAATGACAGTCCGACTGAATGCGTTGGTTGTAAACAGATTTCTTTTGCACAACTTCAAATGGGTAGGTTGTCTGAAAGAATATTTATTCACCTCTAACCATCTATATACCTAGTTCTCAACATATCGGACATATACCCCACCAGGGCCGCCCTACCCCTCCCCCTCCCTACCTCACCAAATGTCCTCCTATCATAGCTAACGAATTCATCCACTGACAAACCATCGGCTTTGTAGAGCTATAAAGTACACGTACATAGATGCTGTACAGTGACACTATATACTAAATGCACTGTACACATATAGACATGTATGTTAAAGAGTACAGTGAACAATGAACATAGATACAAAGTCTATTACTTGTATCTCTGGGTTATGTAAGGTGAAACACTTTTCACAAAACTGTTTATTACAATTATTGTCTTCTATGACATTTCCTATCAGACTCTTCCCAAGTGAAAAGTTCTGCATGTAAACCAGAGACCTCTGGCCTGCTGCAGTGGGTTTAATATGAGATGATTGCAAATATATAGCAATAGTCACAGGTGTCTGCTAAACTCATAAAATCTGGATCCCATTATGCACACAACCATAACCTTGATTGCACTGAAGACAGAATGCCTTGACAGTTTCTGCCAAAACATTGAAAGTGTTTTAACCATTAAAAAGATTACTCAGGAAGTTGTAAATTCCATGTCATAGAATCTTCTGTAAAGTTGGCTTGATTTGAATCACATCACATCACATCTTGTTATGTACAGACTACAGTGCTATACCACATTATAAACATACCAAGTATTACCAACAGAAATATATGGCAGTAAAAGCATTGTCAATGTTCAGGGAAGATCTGAGGGCTGGCTGCCAAGCATCCAGAAACTGCTAGCATTGCAGCTAAATACAGCATTAATTCCTGTATTGATGTCAACAATCTGTATGCTGATATTTACAACTCACTTCTTCATTCAGATATTTCTTTCAAAGCCCTGAGTAGATGAAATGTTGATTATAAAGCATGTTGACAGTTACATGCATTTCACAGTATTGTCTTTTTTTTAAACCACTTTTTAACACAATAGTGCAATATTTAGAGGACAATTAAGCAAATTCTGAAATTTATGTGCAAGTTTCAGAGCATGGGGGTTTTGATGGTAACCGATATATTCCTGACCATATGAAAGGCCTCCAAAAATATTCTTTAAAACTGCTCGCCATTTTACAGGCGTGACTTAAATTCCACTCTCTGAAACATAATATTCACTCGCTACTGTAGTTATGATGGTGCTAGATAATAGTCTAAAAGTGTAGGATAAGTTACTGTAGATTGAATTCTTTAAACCTATCTTACCATTCATGAGAGTACATATCTTTGGAGATGAATACAGATCAATTATTTGTGCTGGTTCATTCAGTGGAAGGAAAACTGCAAACTTATTCACTAAGCCTGGACCTGCATATATATACTGCCACTGGCACAGTGTTTTTGACCTGGTACCATTTGATGGACAGTCCCTAAACACCCAAAGGCTGTCCACCATACTTAATGGGTCATAGTTCACAATTTTTTCCCTTTAAATAAACCATAATAGGATATGTCAGATACTCCAAATGATAGGGATGAGGTACAATACTGTACCTATGCTTGATAGTCTTCAGGGGTTATGTGTAGTTATCTTGGGGCAAGGTTAATAACCCAGTCTAACCCAAATCTTTAATTCAAGGAAGCTGAAAAACAATGGCAAGTGATTTAATGATGTCTAAAATGATCATGAATGCCACTTGTCAAACTTAGCATTTTCAGCTGGTGTCTTGTTAGTAACTTCAACTGTTATTTACCAGGGGAGGTTACGGAATATGGAATGATATATTAAATAGTCCAGCTCTGAATATTTAAAAAAAAAAACTGTAGCAAGAATTTCAATTTGGTTGTTAGCTGAAAGGAATACTTTATCATGAATGCACAAATTTGTAGGATGTGAATTAAATGATGAAATAAAGGAAATGTTTGTCCAAAATGGTTGTGCTTTATTGAAAACAAAACAGGAGATCATCTAGCCA